>PVJN01040091.1:0-19452 GCA_004026805.1 Lasiurus borealis | reverse complement strand
TGCAACAGCAGGTGGCAGCCACAGGACGGCAAGGCTTAGGCATCAGGTCACAGAAGAGCAGCCCAAACATCCCCATTTTCATAATAAAGTCCCAAATAAGCTTCAATGTGAACAATGCTTCTAGGACTAAAAAAAGTTTGGAAAAAGTTTGAAAGCGCCAAAGAATTGCATTTTCTCCAGCAATTCTCGCTTATGCTGTCTATAGGGATTCCATGTAATTTAAAGTTGTGTTAAATTTAGTCTGTTGATTCATTACCATTTATGTCCCTGAAAATAAACCACAATAATTATATCAGCATAAATGCCATCTCTCCTCATTGTACTGCCCTATGAGACACGATAATTTCCAGTTAGCACTGAGGCATCCCCGAGATTATAGTTTCTATTGTTCCAGATCAAAAGCATCTGGGGTGTATGAAACCAGCTGTGTGGGGGGGTGAAGGGGGATGGGCTGGAGTAGGGTGCCTTCTGGTTAAGGGAATATTTCAGCTGATTCCGTCTCAGGAGAAAGATTTTTGTCTGTGCGGTTTGAATCCACTTGTCTGTCTTACTACCTCAAAGCCAAAACCTAGTAACTGGGATGCTGGATTCCCAGCTACACATGTCCCTCGCTGTCAGAACTGCGTGGCCCCCGGATGCTGGAGAGGAAGGCTAACCTCTGCACATGTCCTGAAGTGGAATGATGCTAGTTTATGAATTTATAGAAGCGCCTGCTACTTGTTGCTGTATGCAATGCTTCTATTCCAAACACAGAATTTAATTTTGAGAAGAAAATGCCTCTAGCTAAATGACAAGGTCAGCCAAGCCTTGACTTCACTTCTATATTGTTCATCTGCTCACTGTTCCTGGCCTTGAGCTGACTCACATGTGAGGGTCAGGGAGGGAGAAGCTAAACTCGAAAGCTGGGACCTAATCCCTGAGCAGCCTCACTGACAGGAGGTTACATGCCTGTGTTTTTCGCACATTTGAACATAAATGAACACCAGGTGTAAATCAAGCCCCTCACCAAAAGGCAACCTCAGGAAGCAAGGCTGAGGGAGGAAGCTAGGGCCTACTGGGAGCATCCTTGGTATGCAATAGAGCCAACCTACTAATAAAAGTGTGCATGCATGTGTACACATATATTTGTGCATGTGAGTGTGTTTACTGTGTGTGCATGTAGGTGTATATATGCATATGTACATGTGTGTAAGAGTGTGCATATGTGTGCCTATGAGTGTGTTGTGTGCATGTGTGTACATGTGGGTATGTGCTGTTTACATGTGTGAATATATGTGTGTTCAGATGTGCTGTTTGCATGTGTGTGTTCACATATGTGTGCATGTTTGTGCATGTGTGTGTGTGTTTCAACTTAAGAATAAAGTGTTTTCTGCTATAACTGAAAATGGTGGTCTAGGTGGTAGAATCTCTGTAACAGAAGCAAGAGAGATGTTAGCTGTGGTGGCCCACACTCTTCCTGCCAGGCCCCTCTGTCTCTCACAGGACAGGCTGGCTCCTGGCAGCACAAACAGCTCACATTTGGCTCAAAATACACAGGCAGGTCATGTTAGCCACAAAAGCTCACCCGGAAAGCTTGTCCTGCCCTTCCTCCTGGGCCCAACCATGGGCACTGGCAGGCCATTGGGACTCAGATGATGATTTTGGTTTCAGGGGCCTGACCACATAGGGTTTTCCTTCAATCATTGGCACCCAGTTCGAACATTTACTGCAAAGGAAAGCCCCCGGGAGAAACACCCCCGGGCACTGCCATAACAGACTCCTCAACACGAGAAGTGCTGCTCATTCAACGGACCAGGGCAGGTTCCAAAGGAAGTCGTTGCACTTGCTACGTTTTGCAGGAATGTTATTATTCATGACACAGTTTAAGAGAAACAAGAAAATAAGACAAGTGCCTCTTTGGGAACACTGCGATGAAATATTATTTTTCAGAGAATTCCAGAAAAAGCTCACTATATCTCGTGCAGCCATAGTTATGGGGGTTAGCACTGCAGGCTGGTCCCTGGTTCCCGTGTTTCATCACATGAGTGGCGCCACCCGGGGAGACATCCCATTGGCCTGCCCTGCAGGAAGCCTCTCTGTTGAGGCTCCAACCTGCCTCATCACCGCAAGTGGTCAGGAGACACCGGCAGTGCTAGTGTCGGAGGTCAGCGCACAGGTTCCATCAGAGCCGCGATTTGGTGTGATCACCTCCAAGGGTGACCCACTGCCCGACGTGCAGTCACCTGTTCTTTCCCTCCCTCCACAGCAGGCCTATGTTGGCACTGGGGCCTGGTGGATTGTGGGCACTGGCTGCAACACGCTGAACACGTTTCCAGCTGGGTTCTTGGCAGCCCGACTCTGCATCTCCTTCCTCAGTTTCCTCATCAGTGTGACAGTGTGACCTGCACCAATTCTCCCTCCTGGTACCGCAGGTGCAAATAGGATAAAAGATGATAAGGGGCTTTGACAGCCACGTGCCTTGTGAACACGTATTGCTCTTATAAGTGGCTATGCTGCAGGAGGGTGGCCAGGCTTGCGGGCCTCACTGTGAAGTGCTTCCATCACGTCCTTCCTGGTGGACCAGGGGGTTAGCACATCTGCACGGGCCATGCTGGGAAGCAGCAGGTGTGCCAGGAGCACAGGTGTGCGGGGAGCGCCAGGCCAGAGCTCATGGGAGCTTTGAGCTGATGTCCCTCTGGATGATCAGGAAGAGAGAGAGAGGGGCAAGAGTGGGAGGGCGAGAGGAGGAGGGGGGACCCAAAATTAACAGAGCAAACTGCTTAGCCGGGGAGGCCATGCAGAGGGACTAGAGCAGGAAATGGAGAGAAAGGGTCCTGCCAGAGTTGTGCCATCCTCCTCCCGCAGCCTCGCCCCTCCATTCTTCTCTCGCTTCTAAATACCAGTTGCTTTCCACCTTTTCAACCCTGACCTGCCTGGAGCACAGCCTCGGGTGGTAACAGACAGCGGCTGGTCCCCACGTGGCAGGAGGCCTGTGTCTGATGTCATGTGCCTTGCAGGTCCCTGTGCAGCTGGGATGCACACCTGGCTGAGGAGTCCCTGCCTAAGTGGATGTGTGTTCTATGGCTCCAGGAGCCATTCCCACTGCTGCCTCAAGGCACTGTGCCCACCCTGCTGCCTCCAATGCAGTGCCCACTGCTGCCTATCAGTGCACTGCTACCTCCCAGTGCAGTGCCCACCTCATGGCTCTAGTGCATTGCTGCCTCCCAGTTCAGTGCCCACCCCGCTGCCTCCAGGCGCTATGACCACCCCTGGCAGACACTGGCAAGTTATCAGTGCTTTGTCTGGGGGCAGTGCAAGCCCATTTTTAGGTCTTCTTTCCCCCAAAAGTCAAGGTGTAATCCACCTGTCATAAGAAAGCGCCTTACACAGTACTTGCTGGGCATTCCCATAAACGTTGCTCAAATTTCAGGTTCATGGGACAGTAATGTCCGCCCAGAGCCCTCCACACAGGTAAGACCCTCAGCTCTGGAGCCCCTCCCTCTGCACAAGTGAAACCCTCAGCCCCAGAGCCCCGCCCTCTGCACAGGTGAGACACAAGGTCAGCCTCTGGCTGTGGCAGCCGCTGGTGTGGCTGAAGGACTGAAGTGGGACTGACACTCCACTCCTGTGGATTCCTAAGAGCAGGGACCCTGCCATCACCCACATTTTGGACACAGTGGAGAACAAAGACATCTTTTTTTACTTGAAAGAATCAAATGGGGTAACAGCTATTAAAAGAATATTTCAAAAACACTAGAAAGTGCATAAGAATCATACTCAAAATGTTATATAAAATATAAATAAACTATCTAAAATACCAAGCACCACAATGAGAGGCAATTACCCAACTTGTAAGATGATCTCCCGGGGTCTGGAATTATTCTCCTTTGACATTTTATGAATGTGTGGATTCTGAGTGCCAAGTTTTGAACTGATAGGAAGCGCACGGAAGGATCACAGGACTCACTTTGAAACATGCAGAGTTGGCTCTGGCATGACTCTGTGAAACACGGGGGCAGTGCAGGGGGAAAAGCCGGTTCCCACCCGCCTTTGTCAATGCAAGCACCCTGCTCACTGGCTCAGGAGGAGCGAGGTCAAAGCACGAGGCTTGTCAATGTCAGGCAAGGATTTGCTAAAGTGCTTGCTGCCCATCGATCGGCCAAGCACTCCACACTCATTAATTATGTGGTTCATGTGGATAAAGCAGAATCGAGGGCATAAGGAGGTCACAGTCAGGGCAGGCTTGGTTTGCTGCAGGGTAGTTGGGAGGTTGGATTATAAAGAGCCGATTCAACACACGGGTAGTTGCCATAGCGAGTAAGAGCGATAAATAATTCATCACAGTGCACTTCCACGCTTGGTTCTGTGATGTGCATCGGAGGCGCAGAGCCAAAGAGGGGAGGGTCCAGCAAGGGCTTCCCTGTCCAGATGGAGCTGGAGGTGGATAGGGAAGGAAAAGTAGGATATCTATACTAATAAATTGGTAATATGCTAATTAGATTGGGTCTTCCAGATGTCCGACTTATTTTCCTGTAGAATGTGCTGTTTATGAGCCAATACCTTAGAGTTTTATATGCCTCACTACAAGGCACAGCTAATTTCCTGCAGCACAACATTGAGCACAGAGCACCAGAGCACAGAGACCGGAGGGCCCTGTCCAGCTCACACTAAGCCCCCTGGACTGTGGGCAAAATAACTGATTGGGCTTCAGAGCACATTTTGGAGTGGATTGTGAGGCCACAAAGCTGACAGATACAGACTTCAAGCTAATCAAAATGAAGCCCTCCCTGAAGTAGCATTAAAATCTAAAGAGCCCACCCAGTGTGTCTCAGCAGTTGAGCTAGACCTATGGACCCAGAGATCTTGGTTAGATCCCGGTCAGGGCACATGCCGGGACTGCAGAGTCCATCTCCAATATGGGCGTGGAGGAGGCAGCTGATCAGTGATTCTCTCCAATCATTGATGTTTCCACCTCTCTTTGTTCTCCCTTCCTCTCTGAAATACAAACATATATATTTTTAATCTCATTATAGAGAAAAAAGAATAACACACACCCAATACCTAATGACTCAATTAAGCCATTGGATAATTACGTGATAAACTATATGCTGGTGAGCCCAGCAAGGCAGAGATAAGTAAATAAAATAAATCAGCTATTTTTTTACCTAGAAGTTATTCCATTTCTGCCAACATGGCTCACCCGACAGTAAGCTTTCCTCTGGGGAATCGTGGCCATCATGACATTATGAATACTGGCTAATCTGGTAACATTGTGGTCTGCGATGTGCATCCAGTCTCACTCCTGTGGGGTTGGCAAAAACAGATCCCCTCAGTGAATAAATATGAATGCAGAGGAGCTTTAATCACTTTTTATTTCTCACCATCTATATAATGCCCTCCCGGGTAAAACTAATAAAAACTTCATACGATTTGTAGTTCAAGAAAATCTCCCAACACAATGCAGGAAAACAGGATAGAAACTACCCAGAGGGAGAGCAGTGGCTATTTTGTTGGGGATTTTTATTATTATTGAAAACAAAACAAACAAAAAAAAAACCCTCAAAAGAACTTTCTGAAAATGTGATTAAGACATACAAGTCTCTGAAGCCCACCCCCTTGCTGGCTCACAGACAGAAGTCCTCAATCTTTTCCTCTGGGATGTTTCTTCCTTCTTACTCCCCTCAAACTGATACCATTGCAATTATCTGGTTATTAATAACAAGAAAAGAGCAAAGGGAAGGACAGACATTATAGGCACGTCCCCTGCCAGATGGAAGGAGACTAGACAAAGACAATAAAGTTGGGGGGACTAGCAAAGGTGCTTGCTGTCAATTACACATGGGAACAAAGGTCATTGGCCAGAATGGGTGTGGCCACTGCAAGCCCTTGGAAATTTGGGATACGTAATCCCCCAGATAAAGGAATTTGCCTCTCTTGGTGTCTTTGTGCTTGATGCTCTCCTGTATTACCCTCATGGCCCACGCCCTGGGGACCCCACCTGCAAATATTGATCGGCTGTAGCCAGCCTGATGCTGAACTGGGCCCGGCTCCAACATGGAAGGCAACTGTGGACACTGGCTTTGTGTCTAGCTCCTCTGAACCCAGCTGCACGTTGACTGGACCCAGGGAACTGGGACTTTGGTAACACAGAGACTTAATTCCACACAAATAAAGGTCGTTCTCCTATGAGTGTCTCAGAAAAATGCTTTTTCTGGAGATATCTTAGGGACTCCACTCCCAGCAGCACCCAGTGGGGAAGGGGACCTCCCCCTTCATCCGACACCAGTATGGTGTGCTGAACTTGTATTGCCTGTCACTCTTTCCTAAAGCCCCAAATTAATGGAACATCCCAGGAACATTTCCACATAATTAGGAAAAGAATAGAAGCCATTAGGAAGCATTAAAGCAGGATTTAAGATTTCATCCACTGATCATGATGGATCCATAGGTATTTTGATGTGGATAAACTTGCAGGGAATGTGTGGTCCATGGGCCAGAGCGAGTCTGTGTGGTGAGCACAGGTGGACGCTCAGTAAATGCTTCTGCAGGAACCAAACACCAACAGCACCTCAGTCTCTGCACCCTGGGATAATATGACTCATTTCCCTCCTTGGCGGCTGGGTGGAATCTGGAATGCCTAAGTAGGTGGAGCATTATTTTTAAAAATCATTATTGTCAAAAAATCACTACTGTCATTGAAACCAGTTTGGCGCAGTGGATAGAACGTCGGCTTATGGACTGAAAGTTCCCAGGTTCAATTCCGGTCAAGGGCATGTACCTTGGTTTCGGGCACATCCCCAGTAGGGGCTGTGCAGGAGGCAGCTGATCGATGTCTCTCTCATTGATGTTTCTAACTCTCTATCCCTCTCCCTTCCTCTCTGAAAAAAAATCAATAAAGTATATTAAAAAATCACTACACTGTCAAAATTATCACATAATTTCCTGATTAAAATCACTAACCTGATTCTATTTCATCCTAGAATACAAGGATATTTAAGTGTGTGGCAAAGACAGTTTTCTAAGTAATGGGCTAAAAACGATGGATTATTAATAAATATCCTTAAAATTGGTTAGCCTGGGTCACAGAAAACTAAAGCTCAGGCTCCCCCTGTTTCTTGCATGAAAATAAAGCATTTAAAAATCAAATGCAAAATAAATGCACCTTTGGTACAAAAATTGATTATATATTTCTAATCTTGATTATATAACTGAGTCTGGATTATATAATCCAGCTCCCTCTTATTAGGAAAAGTTAGGACACACTTAAAGATTACTGAATTTGAGTATGAAAATGTTTTAAATGTCTGCGCATAAAAACTACAATAAACAAGGCTAAATTCAAGTGCCAGCCACGATAAGCCACAATCAGTTCGAATCTCTGGCCAGGCCAACAGGCCCCACCTGTGCACAAATTCGTGCTCTGGGCCTCTAGTTAAGAAATAAAAGATTAAGTTGCCAAGTGAAGAGTGGCCAAAAGGCATGATTCATTATAAAATTACAAGTGGTGGATAAACATGCCATGATTTTGTAATTGCTGGTAAGACTGAAAATCGCAATAATAATATTTTGCCTATTAGCATTGCAAATATTTTTAAGTGACAAAATCCAGCATCAAGAAAGATGTAGGAGATAAAGGCATACCTGCACTGGTATGGAAGCGTAACCAAAGTCTTTCATTAATAACATTCCAAGTGGTTATGCAGTGGTTCATACACACACACACACACACACACACACACACACACAAGCACACACACACCGTCTCAATCCTCCAAAGACAAACATTAATGATCAAAGATCCCAAAACAAGGAAAAAAAATACAATTCTCAGTGCCGCAGGATGAGCAGAGAGTTCATCTCCTAGAACAGCACAGCTGTCATACAGCCTGTGAACCTTCTGGTGCTCACCTCCATCTCTGATTGTTGTTAATAACTTATGCCCTTGGGTTTAGGTAGAATAAGCAAATGACCTGTGGCTGTCTAACTCATATGTCCCTTCTTTCTTTAGTGATACAAACTCCTAGCCTGTTTTGTTTTCATGTTTAACTTTTTATCAGAGTATAATCCTAATATATAAAAACCCTGGGTCTGTGTCGGAAACCAAATATTGTTCTCACTAAATGGATGTAAACAGTAGGCCAGAAGGCTGGTCAACCTTAATTGCTCTGAAAGGTCAGAGCTAATTACTCACTGTTTAGTTGAAACATTATTGGTTGAAGCAACCTCTATCTGTTTGTTTCATGTTAATTTCTGTTTTTGTTATTTCCTGCCTAAAGGCTAGGGGTGTGTCCCAAAGCCTTAATAAAAGGGAGAAAAAGGCCAGAGCAAGTGGTAGTCCTTTCCACTAGACTCAGAGGAAGGCTCCCGCCTGACCCCCCAATATCACCAAATTAATGTTTTCTGGTCTCTCATTTTGGTTGTGTGCAGCCTCCTTCAGAACCGGAACCCTGACCGGGAACCCTGAACCACGCGGGACGTGGGAAGAGGTTCTCACAGATCTGTCACATCCCCAATTCCCGGACACTTGACCGTTTGCCAGACTGTGCACACAGTAGGTGAATGGGCTGAACTGCTGACCTCTAAGAGAGAGAGAGGTGGAGCTGATGAGCAGTGACAGCAGCTGCTGGCGAGGTCAAGAGAGAGAAGTAGGGTGATCAGACCCTGCCTCTCTATCCCTCACTAGCAGCTAAGCCTCTCTCTCTCTCTCTCCCAGAGGTCAGCAGTGCAGCTGCTGGTCAGTCTATGATCAGGCCTGGAGATAGGCCCAGAGATGCTGACTGGCATAGAAACCAACCAATCAGAACAAAATCTGGGTGAATTGCAAGGAGCCAATGGCTGCCTAGGAGGCAGAGCTTTTGATATTGACTGGCATAGATATAGACCTAGCAGAACCAAATATGGGTGAAGTGCAAGGAGCCAATGGCTGCCTAGGAAGTGGAGGTGGAGCTTTTGACACTGACTGGCATAGAAACCAACCAATCAAAATTAAATCTGGAAGAACTGGGAAGGCAGAACCTAAGGTGGGGGTTGAGGGCGGAGTTTAAGGGAAACAGCTATTTGGTGTAAGGTCTAAGAAAGTGATTCAATTTTTTAATGACTGGTTTGGCAGTATAGTTCATATGGCTGGCTATGTCCAGATATAGGGATTATGTGTTTTTTTCTGCTGAAAAAGGTTTTCCCCCACATTTAAGCAATCCTATCCTATATAATCTAGCCATTCTAATAAAAGGGTAATGACTAGCCATCTTCCAGATGTCTGACTTCCTTCTGGACAAAGCCATGTTAGTGAGGCAATCAGGCCTGCAGGAGAGGGGAGTTAGGGTCAATCAGGCAGGCAGGCAGAGACAATTAGGGGCAATCAGGCAGGCAGGCAGAAAGGTTAGGGGCAATCAGGCAGGCAGGGGGCAAGGTAGGGGCAATTAGGCTGGCAGGGGAACAAGGTCAGGGCAATCAAGCCAGAAGGCAGATGGGTTAGGGGTGATCAGGTAGGCAGGCAGGCAGGCAGAAGGGTTAGGGATGATCGGGTAGGCAGGCAAGCAAGTGGCTATGAACCAGTTGTCCCAGATTGGGAGAGGGATGTCTGACTGCCAACAGACATCCCCCAAGAGGTCCCAGATTGGAGAGGGTGCAGGCTGGGCTGAGGAACCCCCTCTGTGCACAAATTTCATGCACTGGACCAGGCCTCTAGTCTACATATATATGCCTAACAACCAGACAACTGGATGATTAGATGACCAGCCAGTAGCTATGACATGCACTGATCACCAGGGGGGCAGATGCTCAATGTAGGAGCTTCCCCTTAGTGGTTGGTGTGCTCCCACAGACAACCTCCCTTGGCCAGCCAACCTCCCATACTCCCTGCCCCCAGCAAGATACCCTGATTGGCCCAATTGCTGGCCAGGCCCAAGGACCCCACCCATACATGAATTCATGCACCAGGCCTCTAGTATACATATAAGAAAGTTTAAACATATTGTAATTATATTGCTGGATACACTTTTGCAAAATTAGCATTCTTGTAACCAGCACCTGGTGAAGACTCAATGTCACCAACACTGCAGAAGCAATGTCACCCCCTCTGCCCTCTCCCAGCCACACCACCACCTAGGCAACTGCACCCTGCCTCCTCTGTTTTCTTACTCTACAGAAAGGCTGTGTCCACCAGCCAAACAGCTTTGTGAAGTGCCTGCTTATAGGTTTTACTATCAGTCTGTTTGCTTTCTTATTGATTTGCATGAGTTCACTTTTCAATCAAAATGAGCCCTTGGACAATTTCTCCAAAGACACACAAACAGCTAACAGATGTGTGAAAAAATTATCAGTGTTACTAATCATCAGGAAAACGCAAATAAAAGTCACAAAATATCCTTCACACCTGATTCCAGGTCAACAGGTAAAGCCGACAGGTGCTGGTGAGAGTGTGTAAGAATGAGAGCCCTCATGCACTGTGGGCGGGAATGCAAAATGGTGCAGTCACTATGGAAAACAGTGTGGAGGCTCCTCACAACATTGAACTAGAACTGCCCTGTGACCCCGGCCAGCTACTGAAAGGACCCTTTGTGAGCCAGTGAAATGAGGGAGATAAAACTCAGCAGTTTTTACAATATTCTGTATCTGGAAGACTTTCTCTGAAGGTCACTGGTCTTCGGCTCCAGTGCACACATCACTTCCAAGGCCGGAAACAAAGGTGCCTTCTTGAAATTTCTCAGTAACCTTCAAGTTAGTTTCTGTTTCTGATGACCCACATCTTCCTGCATCTCATTTTCACATGTTTTGCTGGATTATGAATTCCATCAACTCCCTCAGAAGATTGTTTTCCCCTCTGTGGCTGAAAATTACTTTACTTGGCTCTTAGACATGCTGAGATCTGTGCTGGCATAGAATCTGGATTCAGAATAACCGCCTCATCAAGCTCTGTGAGGCTTCTCAGCGCTCTCTGACATCCTTAGCCATGGCTGCAGGATGCCTGCTGGGGCCGCCGATCTCTGGAGGCTATGTTTTATCTGTTCCTTCGACGCTTTGTGATCTCCCACTTCACCTGACATCCTCAAACATCTTAAAGGCACAGCCAGATGGATGTTCCTTTCATTCATCACGCTGGATACAGGGCAGCTTCATTCAGTTTGAAGGCTCAGGTCTCCCTTGCCTGGGTAGCTTTTGGTCTTATTCGACCATTAGCCCATATGTTCTCTTGTTCTCTCTGTGACTTCTGTGAGTAACCATTAGGCCTGCAGACTAACACTCTGGCCCCTCGTCTGCCTTCATGTGAGCCTTCTGGTTTTGAGCTCCAGATTCCAGATGATTTCCTCAGACTTTGGACTTCTGGGTGGGAGAATCCTTGCCCCTGCTTTAACTTCCAAGAGTGCTTTCTTGTTCTGTAGTGGGGCTCTTTGTATCCGGTTTGTTGTGTTGTGTTTGTCAGGTTTTCTTAAGGGTACGGTATTTTTCTTTCCTTCCTTCATCGTCTTTGTTGCTGCTGGTGGTTCTCCTTACCTCTTTCTTTCTCACGCTACAGGATTTCCCCACGTGTTGTCCCTTTCCTTTGTGGAATGGGCAGAGAGGAGGTGCATACCATGGCGAGGTGCAGAAGCTGGCAGATGGAGAGCAGGACAGGGCCTACGAGCAGAGCTGTTGGACAGTGGGAAACCGGTCAGGGTCCTGGTGCTGTCACTCCCCTGTTGCTTCAAAAGGCAGAGGGAGGAGGAAGATGAGGTTCATGTGAACACTTGATTAAGGGAGAATAAAAGGAAGAGGTTGGAGGTGGGAAGCGGGCACCTGTGCTGACGCCTACAGGCAACAAAGCCCAGAGAACCACAAAGGTGTCCTGGTGACCAGCGGCCTGGGCACGCAGCCCAGCAGCCAGCCATGAGGCGTAGCCTCTGCCAGGAATGGTTAGTAATTGCTGGGGGAGGAAGAATATCATGTTCTAACAAGGTGTTTGATTCTTATGAAGTTAATAAGAACGAGAACTGCAGACTGTGCAGACGCAGGCAGGACGTCTGGAGGAGCCGCTGATAGAGAGAAAGCAACGAGTCTGTGTCAGGAGCTCGGTCCAGGTGCAGCAACAAGCTATAATGCGAACAACTTCAAAAATTGAAATGATTGGGGTGACTTGGTTTACAAGACATACAGGTTTCAAGTGTACAACTCAACAAACATCATCTGTACCCTGCATTGTGCACCCAGCACTCCAGACAAAGTCTCTTTGCCTCCCAATTTTCCCTTTGCCCAAAGCCACCTATCCTCACCCCCTTTCCCTCTGACTATCACCATACTGTTGTGTGTGTGTATGTGTGTGTGTGTGTGTGTGTGTGTGTGTGTGTGTGTGTTTGCTAAATATCTTTAACTTCTTTCATAGAGTCTCTCCTCCACCTCCCCTCCAACAGCTGTCCATCTGCTCCATGTCCCATGTCTCTGGTTCTATTTTGTTAACCAGTTTATTTTGTTCATTAGATTCCACTTACAAGTGAGATCAGATGGTATTTATCTTTCTTTGAGTGGCTTATTTCACTCCATGCTGTCTCAAAGAGTGTCTTACTGCTCCATATTAATTCATGGTGTAAATGTATTGAAAGGGAGCAGCAATAGAATTTGGGGAACCAGCAAGTATTGTAAGAAATATGAATCATGCTCTGTGAACCATGACTGTTTTATCCTGATTAAAGAGGGCACATTCCACCCTGGCTGGAGCTGGCCTGGAGATGCAGGCCTTCCTCCCCATTTGGAGCTGCCTATCATCAAGGAAAGATTAACAAATATTTGTTACAGAAACCGGAATTGCTAGCCCTTTGAAGATCCCAGCCCTTTTTGGATGCCTGCAGGCCTTTGCAGACCTCCAGCCTGCTTACCTGTTAATTTTGGCAGTCCCTTTGGCTATTTCTTCATAGAACCCCAGCCTTTGCATATCACTAAGCCCTTTGAAGACCCCTAGTCCTTTGCATATCTGTAACTGCCCTTTTGCTATATAAGCAGCTGGCCTATGGGGGGCTGCAGAGCAGATTTTTATGGATGACCTGTTGCTCTCCCATACTGCCAGCAGTTTTGGAATAAATGCTCATATATAATTCAACCCTTAATTGGCTCCAATAGTGACAGGCAGCACAGATCCATTGTTTGTCTTGTTACAGTACCAGAGCTTTTTTACCCACTCATCTATTGATGGGCACTTGGGCTGTGTCCAGATCTTGGCTATCCTCCTATTTAATAAAGAGGTAATATGCAAATTGACCCTCATGCCCTCGTGTCACAAGATGGCCACCCCATATCATCACAAGATAGCTGCCCCCATGTCTTCACAAGATAGCCACCACAAGATGGCCAGCAGGGGAAAGCAGTTGGGGGCATTCAGGCCTGTAGGGAAGAGCAGTTGGGGGTGATCAGGCTGACAGAGGAGGGCAGTTGGAGGTGACAACCAGGCCTGCAGGAAAAAGCAGTTAGGGGCAACCAGGCCTGCAGTAGAGGGAAGCTGGGGGTGATTTGGCCAGCAGGAGAGCAGTTAGGTGTTAATCATGCCAGCTGGGGAGTGGTTAAGGGCAATCAGGCAGCCAGGCAGGCTAGTGGTTAGGAGCCAGCAGTCCTGGATTGTGAGAGGGATGTTCAACAGGGATTGGGCCTAAACTGGCAGTCAGACATCCCCTTAGGGGTCCCAGATTGGAGAGGGTGCAGGCTGGGCTGAAGGACACCCCCAGTGCACAAATTGCATGAACCGAGTCACTAGTTGTAAATAACACTGCAAGCACCATAGAGGTACATATATTCTTTCAAGTCAGTATTTCAGATTTCTTAGAATACATTCCTAGAAGTGGGATCACTGGGTCATAAGGCAGCTCTATCTTTATTTTTTTGAGGAAACACCACATTGTTGTCCACAGTGGCTGCAGCAGTCTGCATTCCTACCTGCAGTGTACTAGCAAGAAAGGAAACTTCTCTTCTAATAACCCTACCCTGACCACATCCTGGGTTCCTGTATTCTTACATACATTAGTCAACTGCCCAAACTGGAAAGTTCCCCAAATATCCGGGAGCTTAGTCTGTATATGCCATATATGGGAGACAAAGGAACTAAGGATATATAGGCCATGCCCCATTGTTTTTGGCTCTCAGGCTCTGGAGGGGATTCTGCTGAGCCAGCACCAGTGCAAATAAACAGTCCTTTTCTGAACTTCTGAGTGCATTTGGTTTGTTGCTTTCTGCCAGTCTGATTTCTGCCTTAACACTAGGGTTCCTTTTTCTCCACATCCTCATCAGCACTTGTTGTTTGGTGACTTATTGATGCTAGCCATTCTGATGGGTGTGAGGTGATATCTTATTGGGTTTTAATTTGCACTAAAAGATGATTAGTGACATTAAGTATCCTATCTAATAAAACAGAAATATGCAAATTGACTGTACGTCTGCTATGTCCACAAGCCACTCCCACCAGCCAATCAGGATCGAGTATGCAAATTAACCTAACGAATATGGTGGTGGCCATGAAGCTGAAGCCAGCCAGAGGCTTGGGTTTACCCTGGCGATGGAGGAACCCACTCTGACCAGCCCTGGCCTCTTCTCAATGCTACAAAGTTTCAATTATAGAAGATAAATCAATCCCAGATACCAGGGCCTCCACTTGGGTTGCCGAGGAGGGCGGGGGGTGGCGTGACTAGCCTGCAAACCACTACAGGACCCTCATGCAGGCTGCTCCATGCCCCAAGAGAACCCCCACCCTGATCCGGATCACCTTTCAGGGCAAACCAACCTGTCCTCACCTGTACACCAGGCCTCTATCCTATCTAATAAAAGAATAATATGCGAGTTGACCATCACTCCAACACACAGGATGGCTGCCTGCATGTGGTCAAAGATGCTGCACCCATGTGGACACAAGATGGCCACCACAAGATGGCCAGCAGGGGAGGGCAGATGTAAAGGACCAGACCTAGAAGGGAGGGCTGTTAGGCGGGGGGGACCAGGCCTGCAGGAAAGGGCAGTTAGGGGCAATCAGGCTGACAGGAGAGCAGTTAGGCATTAATCGAGCTGGCAGGGGAGTGCTTAGGGGGTGATCAGGCTAGCAGGCAGAAGCAATTAGGGACAATCAGGAAGGCAGGCAGGCGAACAGTTGGAAGCCAGCAGTCCTGAATTGTGAAAGGGATGTCCAGGTAGGATCGAGCCTAAAGGGGCAGTCAGACATCCCTCAAGGGGCTCCAGATTGGAAGGGTGCAGGCTGTGTACTTTTTTTGTGCATGGAGCCTCTATTCTTTTCATATGGCTATTGGCATCTGTATGTCCTCTTTAAAGAAGTGTCTATTCAGTTCCTTTCACACTTGCAATTTTACTAGCTTTTGGAGGTGCAACTTACCTCTACTGTAACCACTGCAAGTGCACAATCCAACAATATTTGGTAACTATGGAGAAGTGAGCCATTACTGCTGCAATTCAGTTTGAGAATGGTTCCTTCACCCCACAAACCTTCCAGAAGCCCCTCTGTCAATCCACCCTCCATCCGCTAACATCACTCTCTGCTCTGGCTCTCTGAATCTACATTTAACAAGGAGGTTTGGGGGAAATGAGAACACTAATTCAAAAAGATATACACACCCCTATGTTCACTGCAGCATTATTTACAACAGCCAGGATATGAAAGCAGCCCCAGTGCCTGCCAACACGTGAATGAATAAAGCAGCCCTCACCACATCTTCTACCAAGCAAACTTTTATTCATTATTGAGACTTCAACCCACAGGTCATTTCCCTCTTATGTCTTCCCAGATACCCAATCTAAGCTGAATTTCTTACTCTTTCACAAGTTAGTTCCACTAGAGCATCCTTCTACTCATCGTTACATTCCTCACACTCACTGCACTTGGTAGGAGACTATAAATTGGTCTGGAACAAATGCATCCATAGTTCAGTAGGTCTTGGAACCAGACGATGGGCCAGGAGAGCAGACTATGTGTGAGTTGAGTCGTCGCTTCTGGAAAGCTTGGGTGAAAGACTGTGCTGTCTCTGTCAGAGGACTACAGTGGGAACAATAACTAATATTTTAAAATTCAAAACCAGTTCAGGTGGAATTAATCTGCTCAGTCCCAAACATATGGAAATTGCATAGTTAGAGCTGGATTTGCCGTAACACCTGCAAGGACAGGGCAGTGACAATCATCCCTGTCAACTCACTGCTCTGGCTGCTGAGGAATTTTGTCATGTATCTGTGTGATCCACCAAGATGCAGTTCTATTCCAAGTAAGTCAGGGAAACCAGTAGACACATCGACCTGGGGAAGTTACCCCCCTGAGATTCCTTGAGGCACGGGTCTGGTGGTCCGGCTTCTGCATCCCATTGGGGGAAAGACTGTTTTCATCTGAGAAGTGGAGAGTCCGATTCTTTTGTGTCTGCAGCTCCCCCTGCGACCAGGAGCGCCCCCGGAAGTTTAATTTTACAGATCAGAATGGCAACCATCCTCATGGTGCCTGGGGTCACGAACAGAAGTCTTCTAGTTCTTGAGCCTCAGGGAATGTCTGGGCAACTGCTAGACAGAGAATTCAATGTGAATGGATATGGCCCTGCCTGCTGAGTCCCACAACGGTGGAGGATGGGGGGGTGCACCTGGCCCTGAAGGGGCCAGCCAGTGCCCATAGTCCAACAGGTCTCCCTGTGCTCTGAAGCAGGAACAGCAGATTGCAGAGCATAGACTGTCAGAACCTCATGAGAAACAGCGCCCTTCCATAGAACGCACATAGGTAGGTCTCAGAATGACTTAAATGCATTGTCTGTGAAGTTTCCCAGTGTCCTCCCAATCCTATTTGAATTCAGTCACAGGAAAAATCTTGGCAGATAGATTCCAAAGTTTGTTTGCAGTAAGTAGCAGGAATATAAATCAGTACTTTTCTCTTTTGCCTTGGTAACAAGGACATGAAGATCAATTAACAGAACTCAAAAGGTTTTTACTAGGCAACAAGGGAATTTTTGTAATTTTTAAATGTTTTGTATTCTCCTTTCACTTTTTAAGATATCTCTAAACTGTTTTAGTACCAGATTGAGTATAAATGCAAGTCAGGATACAAGAAATAAATTAAGCTAATGAGCAGCATAAACATTTTGCAAGCTTGTTCTGGTAGAACAGCTCTCTAAGGCTTAAAGATTAGAACAAGTGTTCGCCTTTTCAGGTCTTGTCTGTTCTTTCCTGATTTTCTTCACATCTTTCTGAACAAATATGGGCTTTAGCACTGAGTATGGATTTTCCAAGATCCAGTTCAGGTTTTATGTCCTCCACAAATGCCCTGTTAGCTCCACCCAGGGACTCCTAGCTGGGCCTTCTGTAGTGGACATGGTCTGTGTCACACATTATGTCACTTCACTTTAGCGTGTTTTTCATCCTCAATACACTACTTGAGAGTAGAATAGGTATCTTATTTTTCCTTTCCTTTTCTTTTTTTTTGGGGTAACCCTCATCTGAGGATATTTTTTCCATTGATTTTTAGACAGAGTGAAAAGGAGGGAGTGAGGGTGGGAGAAAGGGAGAAAGAGAAAAAGATTAATATGAGACACATTGATTGGTTGCCCCCCACATGCACCTCGAAGGGTACTGGGGATCGAACCTGCAACCTAGGTATGTGCCCTTCACCAGGAATCAAAACCAGGACTCTTCAGATCCCGAGCCAATGCTCTAACCACTGAGCACACAGGCCAGGGCTTTCCTTTCCTTTTTGTATTATCTGTATTTAAGGTGCAAAGTGATCTATGCGTTAAATGGTGAAATAGTCATCACAATCAAGCTAATTGGCACCTTCATCTCCTCACATCCTTCCTCTTTTTGTCCCAGGAACATTTAGGATGTAACCTTCTGGAAAATTTCAGGCATTCAGTACAGAAAACTAGAGTCACCATGCTGCACATGGAATCCCCAGAACTTACCCATCCTGCATAACTGAGACTTTGCACCCCTTGACCAATATCTTCCCTTAGCCCCTCCCCCGCCTCCAGCACCCAGCATTTGCTCTCTGCTTCCAGGACTCTGACTGTGTTACGTTCCACAAATAAGCGAAACCACTAAGTTTCTGTCTTTCCAAGTCTGGCTTATTTCATTTAGCATGAAGTCCTCCAGGTCCACCCCTTTATCCCAAATTAGAGGATTTTCTTCCTTTAAGGCTGAATAAAATCTGCTGTATGCACATACCACACTTTCCTTATCTGTTCACATATTGGTGGACTTGCAGGTTGTTTCAGGGTTTGTCTATTATAAATGATGCAGTAATTAACATGGAGTGCAAAGCCCTGACCAGGTGGCTCAGTGGAGTAGAATGTCATCCAAGGTTGCAGGTTTGATCCCCTGACTGGGCACATACAAGAATCAACCAATAGAACACAGCTGGTGTGGCTCAGTGGTTGAGCATCGACCCTTGAACCCAGAGATCACTATTCAATTTTCAGTAAGGGATATGCAGGAGGCAGCTGATCAAAGATTCTCTCTCATCATTGATGTTTCTATCTTTCTCTCCCTTTCCCTTACTTTCTCTGAAATCAATCAAAATGTATATATTTTAAAAAGAATCAACCAATGAATGCATAAGAAGTGGACCAAATCCATGTTTCTCTCTCTCTCTCTCTCTCTCTCTCTCTCTCTCTCTCTCTCTCTCGCCCCTCTATCTCTAAAATTGATAAATCGAAAAAAAATTTAAACATGGGGGTGCAGATATCTCTTTGAGATCCTGATTTCATTTCCTTTGGGTAAGTCTGGATCATATAGTAATTTGATTCTTAATACTAAAGGCCTGGTGCACGAAATTCATGCATGGGGGGCAGGGGAGTGTCTCTCAGCCCTCTCCAATATGGGATCCCTTAAGGGATGTCTGACTGCTCATTTAGACCCGATCCCAGTAGAATCGGGCCTAAAGGAGCAGTCGGACATCCCTCTCACAATCCAGGACTGGTAGCTCCCAACAACTTGCCTGCCTGCCTTCTTGATTGCCCCTACCCACTTCTGCCTGCCAGCCTCATCACCCCTTAACCACTCCTCTGCCAGCCTGATTGATGCCTAACTGCTCCCCTGCCAGCCTGTTTGTCCCTAACTGCCCTCCCCTGCAGGCCTGGTCACCTCTAACTGCCCTCTCCTGCAGGCCTGCTTCCCCCAACTGCTCTCCCCTGCAATCCTGCCCCCCCCCGCCCCTAACTGTTCTTTCCTACAGACCTGGTTGTCCCCAACTTCCCTCCTCTGCCAGCCTGGTCATCCCTTACTGCCCTCCCCTGCAGGCTTGATTGCCCCCAACTGCCCTCCCTTGCAGGCCTGGTCCCTGCCAACTGCCCTCTTTTGCAGGCCATCTTATGGTGGTCATCTTGTGTCCACATGGGGGCAGGATCTTTGACCACATAGGGGCAGCCATCTTGTGCATTGGAATGATCATCAATCTGCATATTACTCTTTTATTAGATAGGATAGAGGCCTGGTGCATGGCTGGGGGCCAGCTGGTTTGCCCTGAAGGGTGTCACAGATCAGGTAGGG
>PVJN01040090.1:0-19469 GCA_004026805.1 Lasiurus borealis | reverse complement strand
TGCAAGATCACTACTATGTGGGAGACTTATTTTTGATGTGTTGGGGAAAGGGGAGGATTACCTCCTCACTCCCCACACTCCCCCGACACACACACACACACACACACACACACACACACACACATCCCCATATCCTTCCTAAGTTCTTTTTTTTAAAAATATATTTTATTGATTTTTTACAGAGAGGAAGGGAGAGGGATAGAGAGTTAGAAATATCAATGGGAGAGAAACATCAATCAGCTGCCTCTTGCACACCTCCCACTGAAGATGTGCCTGCAACCAAGGTACATGCCCTTGACTGGAATCGAACCCGGGACACTCCGTCCGCAGGCTGATGCCCTATTCACTGAGCCAAACTGGTCAGGGCTCCTTCCTAAATTCTTAAAGGCTGGAGTAATAGTAAAGTTGACATAAGATTAGAATATAGCACATAGGAGGTCGTAATATGATGTTCAGATTATAAAATGAGGCTCAAAGAAATGATCAAACCAGGTCCTTTTTATGAGTTTTAGACAAAGAAACAATAAATTTGTAAAGAATTGACAGGACAAAAGGGAAAAAACAGTACTCATTGAGGAATCTAAAGAAAATTTGGGATTGGATATAAATTAGAAAAGAGGGGACAAGGTTTGTTTACATAAATTCTTTGGCTCTTGTTCTTGAATTCTAAAAAGGGAATTCATATGTGAGATTTATCTCCTGCTTTTAGGAACAGATGGCTCAGTTCTTTCACTACAGTTTCCTAAGTAACTTTAATTCAAAGTTATCAATCCTGGGGTGGCCTGCCTTGGATCCTAATAGATGACTGGTTGGCAGAACTAGAGCCCACGGATAAAAATTATCCCAGGACAAAGTTTTGCCTTAATTTAAGGAAGAAGTTGTCAATTAGAACAATCTGAAGACAAGAATGGAGAACAGGAAGTAGTGAGATGTTCAAGTGTAAATTAGACAGCCACTGTTATTGCAGGTGTCGCAGTAAGAAATTCATTCCATGAGTAAGGGTTGGATTAAAGACCTCCATGATCCACTTCCAATACAGAATCAATGACTTAAATTCTGATTCCCACTTGCCAGTTGTTTGCATAGATTTGACACTGATGCAAGAGTTTCATTTTGTATTGCCCATTGTACTAATTGTTATTTCTTTAGCACACTATTCCCATCTCTGGTAGGTTATAGCAATTATCATAGGAATCAGTTTCGTTACAAATAATAAAGATACTTCTATTTTAAAATTAGGATAAAATAGACATTTTTCAAATCAATTACCTTATACTAGTCAACTAAAAATGATTAAATATTTAAATGTATTATAAGGCAATAAAATTATAAGCCACAAAGTAATTATATTAATAATAATTCTCCAAAAATGACCATTAGTCTAAAAAAAGAATTGACACAAATTTGGCCTGTGAGTACAGAATGTAAATACAGAATGTCCTTTCGTTAAACGCCACAAAAATAAAACAGTACTGATTTGCCGCTGTGGTTCTAGCCTTTTACCTGTTGAACTTTGATTCTTGAATCAACATGTGTATCTGAACTTTGGGCCTGACTGAATCTGTTCTGGCACACTTCTAACAAAAAATGGATCACAAAGCGGGGATACATTTCTAATGATCTACATTATAAAGCCTCTGGAACAGTATTGCCACTCAGTAACCACCAGTGTCCCAAGCTGAATATGGGAGAAGAATCAAGCCTTCTCTTATTTTTATGAAAAACAAAACAAAACAAAAAACCACATACGAAAAAACACACAGAAAAACTAAGGAGGCTGAATCAAGTTATTATTACGATGTAATCTTGTTAATGATGTAAGAGAACAAATTCTGCAATGCCTTTGAAAGTGGACAGCTAATTTAAAAGGCCTTACAACACTTGCTCTCATATTCCTTTTCAAGAGTACTTCCCAGATTCCAGATTCCCTACACTTGTTTTCTAATACCAGACAAGAGGTCATCGGTTTGATTCCTAGTGAAATCTGGCTCGATTCCTAGCAGGGGTTTTGCAGGAGGCTGATGATGTTCCTCCCTCATCGATGTTTCTATCTCTTTATCCCTTTTCCTTACTCTCTAAGAAAAAAAGAAAAAGAATCAACAAAATATATTTAAAAATTTGATATAACACATTTTCCCCATGGTAACACATATAGATATGGTAAGGTCTTTTTAGCAGCTATATAGTATTTATTAAACCAATCTTTAATCCCTAATTGGTGGGGATTTAGGTTGTTCACTTGTTATTATAATGCAATGAACATCTTTGTACATATATTTAAGGTGCTTATTTTAAGTAAATAAATTCCTAAAAGTATCATTGCTGGTCAAAAGATTTTGTATAGTCTAAACTAATCTGTATTACCAGATTTTCCTTAAGAGAAAGTTTACAGAATTTTTGCTCCTAATAAATAACATATAAGAATTCCTGTTTCTTCACTGAAATAGGCCTCTTCTCATTAATGTACTTTCTACAAAAATCTTAATTTACATGTCTCATGTATGACCAAGAAGAAAAGAAAAGAAACTAAGAAACTAATCAAGGACAACCACATATAGTGCAAGAGATAGTTCCCTTATAAGAGTTAATATTACTCTTTAACTCAGTGTATCTTAGAAAAGTTTTCCATGATACTTTAAATCCTTGGTCTTTTTGCCAAGATTCTTTGTTGTATCTCAGATTATTTATTTATTTTTAGAAAGAATTTATTGGTCTGGAAGAGTGAAATTTCCAGAGAGCCATAAAAGTTGAAGTTAAACTGCAGTTAAATCTGAAGTTAATTTAATTGCATTGGTAGGTATTTCAAAATGTTTTAAATGTAATACTTATGTTTTTAAAAAATCTCTTTTAAATGAACAGGAAACTCTGATGAGGAGGAAAGTACCTCAGACTCTGAACTTTGGAAGGGCCCACTACCAGAGACCGATGAAAAATCACAGTAAGTTCTAATATTAATAGATAATGCATACCTTCACATCAGTTTAGGAAGCTCTGACTACAGCCATTCTAGATAACAGTTAATGAAAAAACTTAGCTTCATAAATGTCTGTTTAATGCCAAGGGCTACTTAGCCTGGTAAGATCAGTTTATACCCAGCCACTGTTTGTAGCCATGAAGAACCACCTTCTTCAGCTTCTTCTTGGTGAATCTGTCTTTCCTCAGCTCTAATAGATGATGACCTTCTGGTTTCTGCTTAGATTCCTTCAGAGAAGGGTTGTTTACTAGCTTCTAGAGCAGTCTGCCAATGATATTTTGAAAGACAGGTAACTCATTGCATGCATTTTTTTGTAAGAGCTGTCCATATATGGGATAGAATGGTATCAACTCTTTTCATCTACTGGGCTGTTCACCACTTGAACTTTATCTGTTAAAAGAGGATAAAATGATATCTATTGCATAGAGTTTATAATTAAAGTTTGATGAAATAAAGAATGTAAATCTGGTACAGTGCCTACAAATATAGTAATTGCTCAATAAATTTTAGTCTCATTTTGTTAGTTCCTACGCATGTTTGGTTCATAATAGAAAGAGACCTGGTGAATCAGTCATAATTTAACAATGTAAACTGATTATAAAATATCTTGTTAGTTCTATGTTCTCAAACTAATAGAATTCAGGTGTGTTTGAAAGTAATGTTTTGTTTTTAAAAAAAATTACTTTTTTCTGTGTCCTTTGTTCTTTTTATTTATTTATTTTTTAGTCAAAGAATTCTCATGTGTGATCATTATACATCACATTATTAAAAAGTTATTGCTATAAGTAAAATATTGCTATGTTAAATTATTGGCTAAACTTTCAACTGTATAACTTCCCCTTGAATAGCTTTATAGCTGAAAATAACAGAATAGGTTTTAGATTTACCTCACATTTTTAGACAATAAAGACACTTGATTAAATCCTAAGTAGGCTTTTATAATCCAGAACTCTTTGTGACTTTATAAAAACTTGACATTGATCAAATACTGAACATCTGAGTACACACGGAGATTCAGCTAATTTACTTAATTTAAGTTATTGCTATAATTTTAAAAATTCTACTGCATTCTTTTGCCATGCTAGGGGAAAGGGATAGTAGCATGGGAAATACAATGTTGCAGATAATTCTTAAGTCAACTTTATCTGATTCTGTGATGTTTTTTCAATTTTGACATGATTGTGAGGGCTTTATGCAGTCACAGTTACTTAAATCCAAATGATAGAGTCCCGTTGTGAATCTCTGATCTAAAAAGAACATTTTCTAAAGAGACTGGTACACCGAATTTGATTATTTAGCTTGATACCCTATTCCCAGAAGGAAGAAAAGCAACTTTGTATACATTTAATCCTTACAGCAACTCTATGAGGAAATGTAATGTTCTCTGTCTTACAGAAAAGTAAACTGAGCTCAGAGAAGTTAAGTAACTTGCACCCACAGCTAATAAGTGACAAGGCTATGGCTTACACACTGTCTGACTTGAAAATCTGTACCATTTTCACAGTACCACTCTGGCTCCTAGCATTAATATTTATTTAGCACTTTATAATTCTATAGTATTGAAACACATTGAAATATAATTAATATCTCTTTCAGAGTTTTGTGTTTTTTTACATAATCTACTGGTACATTTACTATTTTATTCTTCTTTTAGTAAGAAAAGTTGAAGTTTAAATATATTTTCCCTAATGCTAGGAGTAAGACTTGAGTATTTCTTTAAAATAGTTTATTTTTCATTCGTTTCTTTTTTAAAAATAATACCTTTATTGTTGAAAGTATTATAGATATTACTCTCCTCTCCCCACCATTGACTCCCTCCTCCCTGCTCCCACTCTTCCCCAGGCCTTCACTGCACTATTGTCTGTGTCCATGGATTATATATATATATATATATGTATATATATATATATATATATATATATATATATATATATATCATTCATTCCTTGATCACACTATAATTTAATATGAGAATAAACAGAGAAGTTATAAAGTGAACCAAAAAAATAAATAGAAGAAATGACATTTTATAAAGTATTTCAATGTAAAATTTTAGGCAAAAATACATTTAAGAAAAGGTGCTAACATATAAAACATTTTAATTTCAGTCAATCTGGGTATAGTTTTGGTTGTTCCAGAAGCTAAGAATTATTTAATGGATGAATCATGAACTTTATTGACACATAGAAAAATCAGCAAGTATGTTGAATTAAAATATTGTTATTATTCTATGTCACCTAGTAATTTTTTTTCTGTTTGTTTTAATCAATTTGTATTTTTTTTCAAATAGGGAAGAAGAATTTGATGAGTATTTTCAAGATTTATTTCTGTGAGAAGGAAAGAAGAAGCCTACATTCCTTAACAAAAAACTATACTTTGAGACTTTTCCGAAATGTTTTATCCACAAGTTGCAATTTGAGTGATTTGTCTTTGGAAATAAAAATTCATCCTCTCTCAAGACATCAGATGCTCTGGAAGTTCGTTAGTGCTTCACTTTCCCCACCCTTTGAATATCTCTTAAGTTGCTTATCTAAACTCTGTTTCAACTGTTGCTCCTAGAGGTTTGAGCTAGTACACTGTACAATTCCACTGTTCCTTGGTTTTGGGGGTTTTCTTCTTACTTATTCATGTTTATCTTTCCTTGCCTCATTATTAGAATCTCACAAAAATCATTAAGTAGATTAAGTATATCTTCACTTTTTTTCATTTGATACACTGGCATCCCTCTCTTGGGCACCTGTTTCACATTACACCTATTTCTAGCTGCCTCTTTTTTTCCCCTTACATTTCTGTTACTTCCTTCTCACCTCTACTCTGAAGGCAGTTGGTTATAATCAAATTTGATTTTTCAGTGTGTATAATTTATTACAAAGCAAATACCATAGAGAACCAAATGAGATCCCAGATGTCTGAAACAGAGTATGTGTTCACAAAAGTTGACTCCAACAGAATTTACACAAAGATTTAACTAAATAATACAGAATGCATAAAATAGGTTTTGTCTCAGATACAGTCATGAAAGTATGGATATACTTAATGCACAGATATATTCTAAAATGTAACTTCTTAAATTGGGTTCTACACCCCCAAGAGTAGTTGGGTGTGTTTTAGGAGAGCTAAGCACCCCTAGAAGGTGTGTAAAACCAGGGTCTGTGTTTTTGGAGGGAAAGCTCTATAGTTTTCATCAAATTTTCTAAAGTATTTATTGATTAAAAAAAATAAAGGCCCACTTTTATAAAGATCAAAGAGGTAGATAGGAGAAGATGAATGATTTGATTAATAAGGACATTTGGTATTGCAAATATGGTTAATGGACAACAACTTTATTTGTAAATCTCGATCATTATATATAATCACAACATCTAATCCATTTATACATAACTAGAGGCCCAGTGCATGAATTCGTGCACAGGTGAGTCCCTCTGGGTGGCCTGCGGAGACTGAGCCAAAATCCACAGTCCAGTGATCAGGTAAGATGCTTCCAATCATGCCAGCCCCACTGTGCTTGCCATGGGCTCCTGCCCAATCAGTCCTGATTAGGAGAAGCTCACACCACTGCAGCAGCACCCGCCAGCCATGAGCCTGCATCTGGTGTCCTCCCAAGGGGAGTGACCTGCTGGATCACATCGAAACCAGCTCTCCAACATCCCCCAAGCGGTCCTGGGTTGTGAATGGTGTAGGCCAGGCTAAGGGACACCACCAGTGCACAGTCAGGGCCAGAGAGGGACCACCAGAGGGCTCTAGGGTGTGTTCAGCCTTCCTTGCTCACCCCCAATCAGCCGGACCCCAGCAGCAAGCTAACCTACCAGTTGGAGCGTCTGCCCGCTGTTGGTGAGTGCTCATCATAGCAAGTGGTTGAACGGCCTTAGCATATCATTAGCATATTACACTTTGATTTGTTGAACAGTTGCCATGTCACTGGAAGACTGGACACTTAACATACTAGGCCTTGATTATATAGGATGGCAAATCATAGGCATCATATTTTTAAGGAATATTTGAAAAGGTCTCAAGATGATGAGTTTAAAGATTGATTCTCCCACAGACCTATTTCAAATTTGACTATCGTGCAGTCAGTGGTGTTCAGTGAGTCCCTGGTTTGGAATATGAAATGTACTTACTTATACTTTTAAGTGAAGTTCCTAGTTGTGCAGACCTTACGAGGTAGCACATTTCTTCCCCACAATTCACTTCTTAGTGAATGAGGAAGGGAAGTTGTTTGAGCTGACTGATTCTAAGTACCTAACTTACAAAAATCTAATAAATGATGAGATTTCTTGGCTGCTTAAAATTAATATCTCATTAATTAACAAAACAGAGGCCCAATCATCGATTTGTTTCATTAAAATTTAGATATCTTTTGATTTAAAAAATCTATGGTGTAATTATTATTTGGTCTGTTTTCTAATTCAGTCTATGTTTACAGATAAGTAAAGAAATGTTAAGTTTTTCTAATGCCCTGACATGTACCATGTAGTAGAAGTAGTGGATTGTCCTTAGCATCACTGGACAATACATAGAATCAATATATAGTTCTAATAATAATTTTTAAAAGTAACCTCTCTTGACATCCTTCCCAATGGCTTTTGATGATAAAATTGTCACATAATCAAATTACATTCTTCTGAATAATGCATAATATTTATTAGCTGGTTTAATTTGCATTAGGATTATCCAGCTAATGTATTATAAATTGGTAATTCTTTCCATGAGAAGACTAGTTTGGAACATAAAATATTCTTAGTTACACATAAAATAAAAAATTTTCAGACTTGTGGAGAGGGATAGGCATAGGATAACACCCAGTTTATATGCTGCCAAAAGTGGAGTGGTCTTTACCATTCCATTATCAAGGGTAAAATGTAGAGGAGAGAGATGATGAACAGTTTAGATTAAATAACCCTTGACTCATTTTGTTTTCTATATAACATTTACATACATTTTATACCTTAAGACATATACTCTTACAATAAGACATGTTGATGAGATATTTTTAGTTCAGGAAGGGATTTGAGTATAAATCCTGGTTATTAATATTACGGACTGAATTGTGTCCCCCGACAAAGGTGTATTGAAATAGAAATGCCCAGCACCTCATTGTGGCTGTATTTGGAGATAGGGTGTGTAAAGAGGTAATTAAGGTAAATATGAGTCATATAAGTGAGCCCTAATCCAATGCAACTGTGTGCTTATGAGAGAATAGGACACACATACACAGGAGGAAGACCATGTAAAAACACAGGGAGAGGCTGCCCATCTGCAAACCTAGGAGAAACCAACTCTGCCAACATCTTGAACTTGGACCTCTAGCCTCCAGAACGGTGAGAAAATGAATTTCTGTTGTTTAAGTCTTCCGGTCCGTGGTATTTTGTTATGGTAGCCCTAAGCAGATGAGTACAATTAATAAGCACTTTTAAAAAGAAACTATATCTTAAAACAGATTGGCACAAAAAAATGCACTCATTCTCATCTTATTTTGCACTTTCGTGGAACTTTATTTTGTCCTCAGGTATTCTGGCTAGCAGTGTGTTTTCCCCTGACAGTCACAAGAGGAGCTTTTCTGAAGCCCCTCTTACTGTGTTACTTGATGGTTTGCTGAATGAAATTTGCTGAAGTTCTTTTGAATGTTTTCTCTTTTTCTTCAAAAGTAGAAACAGTATTTGAAATGTAGACCAAAGGGAACATACTACAACATTAGGCATGTTTTGGACTTTTTGTCATCAATACCACCTCCTGAATCTTCTGTAGCTAGTAAAAAGGAGAAAAGCAGTATTATTGGGACTCTGTGGCTACATGGTGTTTTTATTCTAACACTCTAATGATATTAGTATTAACTCTATGGCTTAATTAGTTTTAGCTTATATCAAATACTAAAGGCTTGACTATTTAAAAACTTAAATACATATTCAGAATTAGTCCACTTAAAAAATAGAATCTAATAAAGAATTAGCCAATTATAACATCTGTTTCTCAAGAGAACCTCTGAAGTACCAATCCGGGAATCTGAGTTGTTGCTTTGGCTAGGCATAAAGCTTGTTGCCTGGAAATACAAAGTAATGTTTCTAGTTCACAGAAACTTGTCACGTAATAGGATAAAAGTTCAGCAGTGATTTTTATGCACATAGAGTAGAGAAGATCCATATTTAATATACTGAATACTAAAAAAAATTTTTTTAAATGCCAGGAGCCACTTAAAGGACCTGATACCCTATTACCCTGTTATCATAAAATTGAGAGAAAGATTAAATTTAATTGTACTAAGAAATATCACTTGCTCAGTAAAATTACCACTTTTCTTATCTTTTTGAAGTGCAAATTAGATATTATAGCTTTCCTGTTTCAGTACCTTTAATGACTTATCCTAGCTCTTCTGGAGGACACATCCTTAAAAAGGCCTTCAAGGCAGCACAACCTGGCAGGGCTGCCAGCATGACCAGATTTGTCTGTCACTTTGTCCTGGTTACTGTCTGTCTAGTCTCCTTACGTTCTCCAGTTGCACCAAGCTTATTGCCACTTCATAGCCTTTGTACATCTCTTCTTTCTCTCCCTTCTGAACCCCACCTCTCTCTGCTTAGCCAGAGTTCAGAGTTTAGCATAAGCATCCTTCCTCGGTACACACCTCATGCTTCCTCTGATAGATAACCAAGCACTCATTTAACATCTAGCTCCCCCATCTGTGAGATAAGGGCCCAGTCTCTCCCCAGGGCCTGCCTAACATAGGGCCTTGTACGGAATAAGTACCTAAATGAATGGATATCAAGGAATCAGAAACTCCTATTTTTATTCTGTTGAAGAATATCCTTAACCTCTTCAGCAAAAGACTTCCTCCCTCTTTGAAGTATTTAAAATACTGCTAAACACAATAGAATGCTCTAAAAGGACTGTTGTATCTTCTGTTTTGCAAGGCCTTTCCAGATAGAGATGTTAAACAACAAGAGTTTCTTACAAAACTTTTTGAGTGCTGAACTCTCAAGTAAAAAAATATCATACAGTATTCACATTCCACCTTAAAGATGACAGTTTGAGACATCTGATGAACTAATAGTTGATCCTGAGTGTCTTACTGAGGTTTTCTGAATAAAGTCAAACAAAGTGATTTTAGGAGAAGAGATTTCATTAGGAAAAATAGTATGTGGAGACATTTGAGGTGCAGGCAAGCAAAGTCTTGGAGTACCATTGACACCTCATTCAGCTGGCCAGCTTTGCTTTACATGTAGGGCTACCTGGAGATCTGTAAAATCTTCTCATTATATAGAGAAGAATATTAAGCTTAGAGAAGTTCAGCAAGTTGTTCAACGTTTCAGCGAATGCATAATGTTGGGACTAGAATTGTTGATCCCTTTGATTTTATGGTTTTCATGTTATTTCTAAAAACTCAGTATCTGCAGAGGTGTCTCAGGAGCCAATTTCTAGAATGGATGAGGAAGCTTAGTCCCAGCCCCAGCTCAACTGGACCAGCCAATTCCATCTGGAATTCTAAGTAAGGTCTGTGTGTGTGTGTGTGTGTGTGTGTGTGTGTGTGTTTTGGGGGGGAGGGGGAGTAACCTGACAACCACTAACATCTTGAAATTATCAGACCGCACAGTAAAGCAAGTTTAATATTTGTGTTTACTTTTTATGCTTTTGTCATGTGACTTCTGGCTACTTGCAAGAAGGGAAATCAAATTCCATCTAACCTTTTTCAATCATATTTCCTTCTTCCTGCTTTTTCACCTCCTCTTCCATTACCTTCACCTTTGCATCGTATTCATCAGCCAGGGATTTCCACTCCATTCTATTATTCTGAAGGCCATTCAGCATGGGGGTGACTTCTTGGTGAAACCGGGAGAACTCCTACAGAAAATTTCAGGTCGAAAACGATTTAAATTATATGGTTAATATTCAATACTTTCCATATGCAGAAGAGCTGTAAGAAAACGTTCCGGTGTTCAGAGCTGCTGGGTCGAATTTAACTCAGTGCCTTGGGAACGGAGACAGGGGCTGCCTTTCCTGCCTGCCTAAATCAATTTGCTCTCATCGGAGTTCTTTCTCCTTGTACTCCTGAATGAGAGATTAGGATAATACCGCAAACTACTTTGGAGAAATAAGGACACCACTAATGGCTTTTCATGTGGGGTCTTTTAGAATTTGGCTTACAGTTTGAAAGCAAAATTCTCACCCAGATAATTTGTTTACTTACCTTATATACAAAAGTGCAAACAAAATCAATAAATCCAACTTGAAGTTTAGGCAGTTCATCTTTTTTGTTTCTGTCCATCATAGGCTAGAAAGAAAAAGAAAACCTTTAAAGATAGTTTTCTAAGGTTCAGCAAACAGACTGATTTGTATCAATAGTTTTTAATAAGTAGTGTGTCTTTTATGTCAAGGTCTTTACAATAGGTTGTTGCTGCAGCACCGTTCTCTCCAGATCTCCTTGTTCCCAAAATTCACTTGCAACTAGAAGAGCTACCTGCAAATAAGAAAGACTTGGTTTACGAAAGCAACTTGTTAATAGGGAATCTGCATTGTATTAGTATGAATGATATTTAAGACAGGGTTTATAGTTTCTGTTTGAAGTACCTTTGAGCATATTGTCATACCATATGCTCTTTGGTTTTAAAAAGATGTCATTTACAGATGGTATGGAAATGGGAAAGGTGAATTTCTCTTCTTACCACTGTTCCAGACTTATTCTGGGACTGCCTACCTCCTCTTTGCTATTGCCACCATCTCTCAACAATAAAAAATGGAGATGGGAAGATATTTAATTCCATTATATTATGCTTCAAGCTCTGGAACCTCCCAAGTCCTTCTGTCCTGTTTCTGTTAGCATCTATCTGCATGTGTGATGCACACCGCATTATCACATATGCACACATAGCTTTACTTGATTACAGTGTGCAGATATTTAAGGGTTTATTTACATCCTTTTAAAAACCCAATATCAAATTTATTGAACACCTACTAACTGCCTTACATTGGCATGAGCCAGGCTTGCCAAGAGGAATGAGATGTTACTTTTTCTTTAAGATGCTCACAGTATAGTGAAGGCAGTCATGTAAACAGTGTGGTAAGTGCTACAACAGAAATAGGAGTGTTATGGAACAAGGAGAATGGAATAAAGATAAATTTTATAAAGGGAGGAGGTTGTGCACTGAAGAAGCAATTGTAGGAAAGAGAAAAGCACTAATGGTTCATCCTCATGCTGATTATCACACAATCCCTGAATAAATGTACATAAACTTTTTATTGCCTGTTCGGTGATAAGGAATACTTTCAGGAAAGCATTTTCTTTCCAATATTCTCTCTACTTGTCTTGTTCTGGGACCTGATTAAAAAAAACCTATTGTCTTACATTTGTGAGCTTGTGAAAGGAAAGCAATTTGTCTTTTTTTCATACCCAACAGGGAACATTTTATCTTTGTCTTAACTTCTCAAGTTCCTCTTTCCATCTTTTTTAATTATAAACTGATTGTTTGAGAGGACTAGTCCAGGGCAATGGAAGATAATGGCTTATAAAATATATAGTTATATAAGTGATAGCTATAATATGACTTGATAACTCTATTGATAACCCAAAAGGAGGTTAACAAATGTGTGTGCGAATAAATGTCTGAGATTACCTGATATACTCATGTTCAGTGTTACGTGGGACCTAAGAGTGCGACAGAAAAGGAAACATAATTTTATTCACCTGACTTTGAACCTCCCAAGGCTTGGTTATAGCTGACAAGTCACATGCAGTCATCATCATTGCCCTTTGGAACAAACACAAATTGTTAATACAGAAAGAAATAAAAAATAAGTGATTTTTGCCAAAAGAGGAATAAAATTCTGACTACTCACATGATGATCTCTTTTTTGGTTGGATCAATGGTTATGTATTTGATGGCCTCTTCTTCACTTTCCATTTTTTCACAGGCATCAACGATTTTTTGAAACATCGTTCTCTTCCTAAAAAAAGATACAGCTGTGCAATAGCATATAAGACCAGAGATTAAAAAAGTATCTTCAACATGAGCTTTTTCAGATCCCCTGAAGCACATCCAATGATTCGTGGGTGTGGACCCCAAGGTAAGAAGTTGCATAAAGTATAGTGCATATTTGCACTACTATATCTGAGACAAGCCCTATGCATACTGTATTCTATTAAATTGTATTACTGTGTAAGCTCTGTTGGGTCAACTTTCGTGAACACAATGAGGTGTAAAAGTGAAGGTATGCAAACCCTACAGCAATTTCATTTCTAGGGAGAGTTTTTAGGAAACCATGTAATTCCAGAATGATTACTGAATATATATAGACATACAATGTAGTATTGTGGGCAACTATGAAAAATTTGAAATGTCCATTAATAGAAGGATAGCTAAATTAATTATAGTATATGCATACAGTTGAATATACAGTTAAAACAAATTAATTGGGTCTCCATTTACCACCAAGGCAAATCTTTAAAAGAAAGTGTTGCATGTAAAAAGCAAGTTGCAGAAAAGTATATACAGTATGATACCATTTATGGGAAATTTTAAAATCTAATTCACAATACTGTATAAAAACATGGGTGGAAAGGACAAATACACATCAGCCTCTGAATGGTTATGTCTTTGAGGGAGAAGGAAAGGGTCTTCATGGTGGAGTGTGTGTGTGTGGGGGTGGGGAAATACCTCATTTCTATCACTTTTTCTCCTTTAAATAAAAAAAGAAGATCGAAGACAGGTCTGGCAAAATCTTAGCATTTGTTGAATCTGAATTATATTCTGAGTATCTGTCTTTATGTTTGAACTATCTAATTATTAAATTTTTAATTAGAAGGATCAGGGAGGCACAATTTGATACTTCCCATCAAAGTCATTAAATATTTGGATCCTATAACTTCTTCACCTTGTTCTAATCCATTTTCACCAAGCATCTTTATGGTTCACTGACAAGAAAATGTGCAGAAGCTTGGAGTATCTGGCCCTTGGTAACTATTATTATAATAAATAACTCAGAATTCTAGGAGATCGGTTCATTCGCATCAGTATCACTAAGATTGTTCATCTCCCAGACTCCAGACCATGGTGAATTCAGGACAAAAGCCACCTTATAAGGTTGTGTGGGATCACCCTTCTGGCAATGTGCCAATCTTGCTGAGTATTCCTCAACTGAACCTTCTTCAGATAAACCATTTAATATTAGGGGCTTAGCTTTTAAATGTTTCCAGACGTCTGGAAATTCACTGTCATGCATCTTGAAGGTGTTCTATTGATAACCCCAAAGGTGATAATAAATGTGTGTGTGAAAAAATGTCTTTCAAGTTCACTGCAATGAGCCATTTATGGGAGGCAGAACCACACAGGTATAAGGAAGTTCTGTACTTACTTGAAGTATAAAGCCAGGTCAGTTGCTATTATTGCAACTTCAAACAAATGAATAACTGTTTCAAACTGGCGTTTATTTAGGTTCTGGAAGATGTTTAAACTCTGTAAGGTGAACATTCACAATAAAATGCAATCATTAATTTGCCTTAGATTCAACAAACAAACCAAACTACACCTAAAATAAAGATTATTCTATTACAGAGAGGAGAAAAATAGGTCTTCCACTGTTTTGCTTTCAATTTTTATATCTTGTATTAAAGAAGCTTCTCTACTTTGAGTAAGTATTTACCTATAAAAATAGATATTAGCAAATGTTCATGTAATCAGTATATGAGGTTTTAGAATAAGTAAGTGTTTTCTTCCAGGACCACCCTAACAATACTAATAGATTTAAATATGTGCTTGTATTAATCAAAGGGCTTTAATAAAGAATATCTGGTAGATGTCCAACTGTTAGATATCCATGTTGAATTACCTACCATGTAATTTCAGAATGATTACAAAAGCTGTTGGAAAACTTTTAAAAACTGTGAATTACATTAGTACTTGTGTGTGTACAAAAAATAATGAAATCCTCCCAAGCTGTTCTCAAAATGTATCCTTGCAATAATATTTTACAAAGACTTAACTAGACCTTTCTTCAAAGACTTTCCCACTAATGATCTCTTCACATATGGATCAGCTTCCTTTCTTAGTGTTCTAGAAAACTGGAGTATAAAGTTGGGAGTGGTTTTTAAAAAATCTGATGTTCCAAATCACCTTTATAGGCATACAGGCTAAAGGATAGATGTATAGTAGTTTTGCCAAATGAAATTGACTGATATGAAATACAGGAAAAGTTCCATTGGAAAGAAAAGAGGAAATAGTATATTAACTTATGTAGAGATAGAGGCAGCATAAAATAGACTTGCAAGCCCATACCAACTATGGCTCTCTGTTATTCTAGAAGACTGAAAAACTAGAAAGCAAGAAATGAACAAAAACTCAAGTTTTCTATAGTATCCTATATAATAAAAGGCTAATATGCAAATTGTCCCCCCAGGTGGGAGTTTGACCAAGCGGGAATTAGATGTGCGCTGGCCACCAGGGGGCAGCGCAGAACGTGGCAGGTGTTGGCAACGATGCGGCACTGGCAACGGATGACAGTGGAGTGCTGCCAGCCCCGATGGTCTCTGACGATAGTGGGACCGCAGCAGAATGGTGGAGCAGGTGAGCAGGTGGAGCCAGGCCAAAATGGGTAGAAGCAGATCCCCAGTCATCCTGCCAGTCATCTCACAGATAGGCCCTGATCACTGGCCAGGCCTAGGGACCCTCCCCATGCACGAAATTCGTGCACAGGGCCTCTAGTATGTTATATAAACCTTCACTTAGGTCATTTTTTATAACAAATTTACTGGGCTAAACACCAAATAATGATAGCAGCAAGTCACATAATGCTTTATGAATACTCTTAATCTTACAACAAACCACAGCACAGAGTGACTAAGTACACGGCAGAGCTGGAATCTAAAACCAGTGTAGCATGGCATTAGACTGTCTCTCAACAAGGAGTCCAGGTTCGGTTCCCATATTCACCACTTGGTAGTTATATAATCTCAGACACATACATCATTTAACATCTGTATTTGCTTTCTCAGATGGGGATAATAACAGCTACCCCGCCTAACTGCCTAGCACTTACTAGTAGTCTACGTCAATAAATATTTGTGGAATGTTAACTCAAATGAGATAACCGAGAATGCATTTTAAAACCATAAATTGCTACAAAGGCCATATCATTATTCTTGTTATATAAAGTTTTGAGGCTGGCTTCAGATTAAAATAGACTTGCAAACCCAAGACCAACTATGGTTCTCTGTCATTCCAGGAGATTGAAACTAGAAAGCAAGAAATGAAGAAGAACTCAAGTTTTTTTTTTATATTATATGTTATATAAACCTTCACTTAAATCATCTTTTTACAAAACAAATTCTAAGACCAAAAATAGTATTTTACAAGCAGTTATAAGTAGTAAAAAGGAAAACTGATATTTTTTGTTAAAATAATGAGTTCATAATGGTAACCATAGTCTTTTTGAATTGACAGAATGAAAAAAATGTTTGTTGAACACTCCACAAAGTACAATAAACAAAAGAAAACCTGTCTACATCAAACTCCGTTCCTTACTTGACACAGTTCACAGCAGCCCCTAGGGCATCCCAGTCCACACTCTGAACCAAATCTGGATACAGGGCATTTTCAACCTGGCCTGGATTGGCCAGGAAGAAGGAAGAGTAAAGGGGGCATTTGCGATTTTAATCTCACTTCCTGCCCCTGATTTTGGCAACATGGTGGCCTTTGGACTGGTGGTGACTCAATGGCACATTTAGGTCAGTGACTCACTTACTGTCTTTATTTGTTCACTGAAACACATTTTTATGTTCCAAATGTAATCTGACATATACTTGGTAGCTCAGTGACACTTAAATTCATCCTTGATTGTTGTACTGGGGGAAAAGTGAGGGCATGCGTAGAAATGCCTTAAACTTTTAGACGAATTAACATTAAAAGCATGTGAAGCCATTTTAATTTTACTGTATACTGAAAGTTTGCTAAGAAAATAGTATCAGGAGTTCTCACCACACATGCACAAAAAGGTCAATATGTAAGGAGATGGATATGTTAATTATCTGGTTGTAGTAATTATGTCACTATATATATGCATATTGAAACATGTTATACATCTTAAATATGTAATTTTTTAAAATAAAATGAACAAAAGGTTAGGAAGAAGAGCCAAATTAAAACAAAATTGGGGGCAGGGCAAGGGAAGCAAAGTAGGCTGGTGAATTTAAATAAGTAATCCCTTAGCCTATAACTTCCTATCTCTATCAAGTGTCAGATTGTACAGGGCACATAATCTATAACCATTGACCAAATAAATCAATATTTTATGCACCAATTATTTAATGTATATTGTTTATATTTGTAAACCTGGATACCTGTTACTATTTGCTAAATATATCTGTATGAAATGAAAAGCTACATTTATAAAGAGAAGTATAAAAATATGACTAATCCTATTGTATCCCATTTAAGTCATACCTTTTCCAATCCAAAATAATAAAATAGCTGTATTAAAGCTGATAGGTTATCAAAAGGTCTTTCACATTACAAAGTAAATCAATATTGGATTTTTTAAAAAGATGAACATGGCATGCTTTAAAAGGAAAAAGAGTGTACATTCAACTTTTCAGTTCTGCCTTTTTAATAGATAGCACAATATACCTAAATTTCACTCATCATTTTTTCCTCATTCATTTTCACTTTTATCTAAAAAACTGTACAAGTCTACTAATTGAAAAATCATTTCTTAATTTGAAATTCTTTCATATTTTCTCTTTTATTCTTTCGCAGCTAAGGCCCTTATAAGAAAAGCTTCTAAATGGTTTCTTTTTAAGCTGTGGATATAGATTCATACAAAGTATCCTGCTTCTGTTTTGTATTTCTGTTGCTGGAAAGCTCTGGATCAAATTTGTGGCCCATGTCTACTAAATATTTATATCTCACTGTACAGATTTTGAGCCTTTACTATACTTTGTCTTAGTTTTCTTATTTTTCCATTCGCCCTCTCTAATGTTATATGTATTTTTTGGAAGCTATACCAAATCATTTTGGACAAAAATTAAGGATTAAACACATATTCATGCATGAAAATTTTTTAAGTAAGCAAAGATTCATTGGAGCAAGGGCTCACTTACTCAAAGCAAGAGTATATTTTTATTCTCCCTCTACTATCAAAATGGCAATAAAAATATAAATTCTGCAAAGCACATCAAGATAAGTAGAAGTAGCTCTAATTCATTCGGCTTAGGGCTCCCGGTGAGGAGAAGCCACAGAAAGTACAGGCAGTTTTAGTCTTCATGTTGGAGGAGTGTTCCAACCTGTTCAGGGCTCACTGGTGACCTACACAAGATATTTAGTTTCTTCATGCCTCTTTGCATAAGATGGGGTTGGTATGAATATAATTAGTATGCACTTTGTTAAGAAGTGTTTTTGAGTAACAAAAGGGTTCTCTTATTTGTGCTGATCAATTTATTTTGTCATTTTTACAGTAAATTGTAATATTACAACATATACTCTCACAAATCTGATTAACAAAGTTTTTCCTGCCATTCGCTCAAGTTAAAGGGAAGGTTTCTGGTTAGAATATAAGTGGTTCTAATTCTCAAAGCAGTGAATCCCACTCCACTGGGATATAAGGCCATTTTAGGTCAAGCCTTATCATATGCAAAACAAATTGTCCGAGTCATACCCATGAAATGCTAAAGTTGCTAGATAAATCCTAAGGATCTTCCTTATTTAAAAAATTAAAGATTTTAAATGTAAACATTTTTATGCAAAAATAAGTAAGTAAAAGAGTTGCATTGTCTATGTAGGATGGCTAAAAATGTCTTTTTTCCCCCAGCATTTAATTTGCCAGCTTATAAAAAGCTTTGTGATTGCATTGCCTAGCGACTCTATTTACAGGCCTTAAAAGTCTGCAATTAGCAGATTGAATAGCATTGTAGGCAGGTCCTCGCCAAGGTGGTAAAGATTACTGAGATGCAATATTCCTTTTCAGAATGAATAATAAACCTTTATATAGCCATCAAAACCAGTTCAGGCTGCAGAGTAAATAGCATTAAAAATTTTAAGATGGAAAACCACAACTCTATTATAAACTCTCCAGTCCCAGAAAGAAAAAACTTGAGATACAAGGAGCCTTCCAATGGTAAGCATTTAGATATTTGACTGTGGTTTTTAAACATATTTTCCTTTAGTAAATAAAATTAAATAACAAATTTAAAAATATATTTGACACTATCTGCCTTTGGTATCACATAATCACTAGGAATTAGAAAATTCTTACTCAAAACTATAGTCTCAACTAGTAGAACAAAGACTCATAATAAATTGGATAATTAACAATTTACTTTCCTCTCTCTGAATTACTTTCAGTTCTCCTTTGAATTCTTATAGAACAGATATTATCGTTTTTATGTTATAAATGCCACTGCAGGGAGAGGCTCTGGCTGTGCATCAGAAATATTAAAAGTTCTTGGTGAAAATGCAGGTGTCTGGGCTCCCACCCCAGAGAGCCCAGTCAGTAAGTATAAAAAGCAGCCCACGATCTG
>PVJN01040089.1:9144-19569 GCA_004026805.1 Lasiurus borealis | reverse complement strand
AAAAGGGAAATAAAACAAAATAAACAGGGAAAGAGAAGAAACAGGAGTACCTACTTGAGAAGAAGTTTCCCCCAAGCCTGTCTTCCGAGGCCACGGCCTGGGCTAGAGAGGGGCGCTAAGCCTCCGAGCCCGCCTAGCAGCCGCTGAGCAGGGAGCCTGCATTTTCAGTTTTGGTTGCAATCGGCTCGCCGCAGGCAGCAGACGGGAGGCTGTGCTGACCGTGGAATTAGGAAACGCGGCCGCTCAAAACTAAAGAACTAGCACCACCGTTTGACTGGGAGCGGAAGCTCTCTCCCGGGCCGCACAGAGGAGGGGGTGCCTTCCTCTCCCACCACTCTCCCTGTCTCAGCCCCCCGGGGTCAAGGCCGCGGGGTCACCCGGGGTGGGGAAGCGGCCTCCTCGGCCTGAAGGATGGTTCTGTGATTTTTCTCTCTCCTGCTAAGGCAGCTTGAAGGGTAGACGGGCCTGCTGAGTTGGAAAAGATACAGAAGGCGTTCAGGCAGGTAGTGGGTTTTGTGGATCCAAAATCAGCTGCAGCTAAGAGCAAGCCTGGGGACCCGTCTCTGGGGGTGGCCCCCCAAAACCCTGGCTCGGCCATGGACTGATGAATGGGCTCCCGGAGGCCGTAACCTGCAGGGGCTTCGGGTCTCCGACTCCCCAGCCTGCCTTCCCTCTGTCACGTGACCTCTCCAGGCACTGCCTGGCATTTCCTGCGGCCACTTAAGGGGTGGTGGGTGTTTGGGCTTGTTTACTCTGAGATCAACATCCCCAAGTAAAAAAAAAAGGGGGGGGAGGTGAGGGAAAGGAGAGTAGCTAAGAAGTAAAACTGGAGCTTCTTAAAATAAGATTGACATCTCCCTGCCTTACAAAGTCTGCTGCGCTCTAGGTACTATGCATGATCAAGGACTTTTTAAACGTATATTAGGTTCTCCTGCCCTACAAATGTGAGGAAAGGCTGGCGTTCAGAAGGGAGGAGGGTAGAGGTGACGGAGGTGCCCTAGAATCTCCAGGTGAAGGTTTACACCTGCAGGGCAATAGAATAATGTCACAATCGGCTTAGGAGAGAAAAAAAAATTCTCTGGGGGAAGGTTAATGGAGGGAAAAGGAGCTATATGTACTACTACTTGTAATACTTTAAACAATGAAATATAATTTCAAAAATTGTCATAAGCAACACCTGAAAACACTTTGAAAGGAAGGATCTTAAGCCGTCTTCAGTCTTCTCTATACTTATGAGTCACCCATCAGATAAGGTGACAATGCCAAGACCTGTTTGGCTCAGTGAATAGAGCGTCGGCCTGCGGACTGAAGGGTCCCAGGTTCGATTCCGATCAAGGGCATGTCCATTGGTTGCGGGCGCATCCCCAGTAAGGGGCGTGCAGGAGGTGGCTGATCGATGTCTCTCTCTCATCGATGTTTCTAACTTTCTATCCCTCTCCCTTCCTCTCTGTGAAAAATCAATAAAATATGTTTTTAAAAAAATAATAATAAGGTGATGATGCAAATTTGTCTGGGGTTCAAGTCCACAGACTGCATGGAGCAGGACGCGGATTAGCTAATCTGCAAAGGATTTCATTTTTCAGAAACATGAATGGCCACAAGATTCCCTTACAAAAAGAACAAGCCCATAGGCACATGCTTGGTGGGAGGGGAAGTTACTAGCTTTTGATTCGTTATGGTTTCCGGCAAGAGGTAAATGCTTCAATAAAATGTTCTAGACAGCTTAAACGTTTTGGAAGCAACATCATTTTTTCTACATTGATTAAATTCTTCAATTATTTGTCGAAATGCAGAACTCTGCTTTTCAAACAGCATTTAGTTCCCTGTTAAAATCACGGTACACATTGAGACAGAGGGAAAAATTACTTTAGAGCAACAGGTCTCCAAATAACTGAAGGCTATAGATTGTTTTCATTAGAAACTATGACTCTATAATACACAATATAGATTGGATCGATTAATAACTTAAATAGCCCTCAGTGATGTTTACTCACATCCAACAAGTGCTTTCTCAAGGGAGCGAGAATAAAGATGACAGCAAATGCCTTCAGAGCACATGCTAGAAGTCAGATACCATTATTCTAAGTACCTTCACAGCAAGCCAGTGAGGGAAGTACCGTGAGAAACTCATTTTAGCTGAAACTGGTTGGGCTCAGTGGATAGAGCATCGGCCTTCGGACTGAAGGATCCCAGGTTCGATTCCAGTCAAGGGCATGTACCTTGGTTTCAGGCACATCCCCAATAGGGGGCGTGCAGGAGGCAGGTGATTGATGTTTCTCTTTCATTGATGTTTCTAACTTTCTCTCTCTCTCCCTTCCTCTCTATGAAAAATCAATAAAAATATTTTTTTAGCCAAAACCGGTTTGGCTCAGTGGATAGAGCATCAGTCTGCAGACTCAAGGGTCCCAGGTTCGATTCCGGTCAAGGGCTTATACCTTGGTGGCAGACACATCCCCAGTAAGGGGCGTGCAGGAGGCAGCTGATAGATGTCTCTCTTTCATCGATGTTTCTAACTATCTCTCTCTCTTCCTCTCTGTAAAAAATCAATAAAATATATATTTAAAATGAAAAAATATATTTTTTTAAAAATAAGAAAAAGAAACTCATTGTACAAATGAGGAAACCATGGGATACCAAGGTTAAGTATCTACACCAACATTTCACAGCTGGCGTCAGCTGGACTCAGGTGGTCAACTCGGTGGCCAAGATGTTGATATTCCACTACAGAATCCAAACCAGCACATAAGAACATAGTATAGGAACATGCATGTTTATATGTGTCTTCGCAGGAAGAAAAAAAATGGAGAGGTTATCAGTATATGGGGAGCAACAGCTTCTACAGATTGATACAAAATGCATGTATGAATCATCGTAAAGTTTACCATTTCGAATGAAATCACTAAAAATTAAAGTGTCTGCTTGGACAAACACTCTTTTTTAAATATCCGGTGCTTTCTTAGAGGGTAAAAAAAAAATCTCCTTAGAGGAAAATCTTCTAATTAAATTGCATTCACCATTATTAGATAAACTGAAGAGTGGAAACCAAATGAGAAGAAAAGACCAATTTAGGCAAAGCCGGACAATATTATTCGAGAAATCCTTCCAGGTTTCAACCTTTTTATAATCTATCCTGTCATTCCACCAGAGACCACTCACAGCCTGGATTCCACAAGCAAAGAGGCAGAAAATTGGTGCAATCTGTCTGGGTCGCTCAGGCAACATCCAGCTGAGATGTGGGCGATGCAGGTGGAAATAAAAACCAGGTTTGTGCTTGGGAGCGTGTGTTTCTGTCTGACGCCCGGCTGACAGCAGAGCTTGGGACTCAATTACTAGTGCACAGTTAATGGCACAGATGCTCCATTTGTCCTCATCAGCCAAGAGGCGGGATGGGAAGGCGGAAATGGAAACTGAGCACTGCTCTGAACACTACCCAGAGGCTATCTGAGCTTCCTGTCCCCCAGGGAGAGCAATCAAAATGGAAATTCTGGCCGAAACCGGTTTGGCTGGGTGGATAGAGCGTCAGCCTGCGGACTGAAAGGTCCCAGGTTCGATTCCCGTCAAGGGCATGTACCTTGGTTGCAGACACATCCCCAGTAGGGGGCGTGCAGGAGGTGGCTGATCCATGTCTCTCTCTCATGGATGTTTCTAACTCTCTATCCCTCTCCCTTCCTCTCTGTGAAAAATCCATAAAATATATTTTAAAAAATGGAAACTCTGTTTGCCTCGAGTTAGCAGTCAGTACCTGAGCGCCCACTCGCTCACCTTTCCAAGGGAAAGGGCTCCTGTCACTTCCATAGGACCAAGACAGGCCAGGGACCAAGGACATGACCTCATGTGAAAGGTCAAGTTTGACCAATCATGTGCAAGCTCTTGGGAGTATAAATTTGGGAAACCTAGAGAGAGCTGGTGAGACACACAGGAGGAAGGGAGGCTTGGGGTAGAGTGGAGACCATAGTCAGCAAAGGCCCTTGGTCTCCATGGTAGCAGGTGAAGTTATGCAGGGACAGAGAAACCACTGAGCCCAGATGAACATATATGGGGCCTGCGCCCATATCACATGGCAGGGTCTGGCTACAGTGGCGTTGGTCACCGGTAGGATTGTGGACATCACACAGACTCTTCCGTAACCCCGTGACCAGGTCTCTACAGGAGTCTCTGTTTCCTGCCAGGAAAAGAGCGTAACTAAAAGATTCATCTCAGGTCACAGGAACTGGTTTTTGTGGCAAAAAGCACAGAATCCAGCAGTCCTGTTTTATTTTGTTCTTTAATATACAGTGGTACCTCAATATATGAGTTTAATCCGTTCCGTAACCTTTAGCCGTGGGAAACTATGAGATGCTCGAGTCACGGTAAACTGTTGGGTCATGTGCAGCCAGCCAATCTGCGTGATGACTCCTATCTCAAATGTTGCTCGTATTTCAAAGCAAAAATCACTCACTTGACAGCTTGTATCTCAAAAATCTCGTATGTTAGGGCACTCGTATCTCGAGGTGCCACTGTATTTTTATTGATTCAGAGAGAAAAGGAGAGGGAGGGAGATACAGAATCATTGATGGGCTGCCTCCTGCACACATCAGGGGATTGAGTCCGCAACCCAGGCATGTGCCCTGACCAGGAATTGAACTGGGACCTCTTGGTTCAGAGGTGAATGCTCAACCACTGACCCACGCTGGCCAGGCCAGCAGTCCTGTTTTCAATATCCAAGTCCAGGGTATTTTAAAATAGCCTTCATGTGACTAATGCCTGATGATGATTCTACTGTCATTTGTACAGCATTGGGACTCTCTAGTTCAATTTTATAGGGATAAAAATAGTCTCCAGAAAAAAAAAAGACAAACAATGAAAAGGGACTACATTTCTTTAAATAACAAAGTCAGGCAGGAAATACTTTTGCAAAAAAATATCAACTGATTTAATTAAACCTTATACTGTATCTCTAGAAAGGCCTCTAAAAATCGGCCTTCAGAATCACATGCCTTTATATAGATATAAGTACATATCAAGTCACAAACATCCCATGTGAAAAAAAAAAATACTTATTGGAAAAGATTCTCAGGAAAATAAATGGGCTTTCATATCTATAGAAGTGACGGAGGAAATCACTTCTGGGGAATATAGCGATTGCAAATGGAAAAGCTATTGACTCTGTGGAGCCACGAAAATCTCTCTGACGCTTTTGACTCTCCTACAAGACCCTGCCCCCCGCCCTTCTCTCCAAAGCCCAGTCCCTCACCCCCATCCCCACCCATCATTCTTGGTCACTAGATGCACAAATGCACAGACTTCTCTGTAGGAAGATGGGTCTCTACCAGGATTCAAAGAGAGGTGACCCCTCCCGTAGTGTATTTTCATGGAAGGTGTCTATCTAACGGGAAAAGGAAACTTCAAAAATCTCCTCCAAAGCCAAGGACAGCGCCAGAGGGAAATGACTTTTAAATACAGCCCAGAACTTGCCCTGATTCCGTCAACTTCTCATCTTGCACCAACACCTATTTCACAGAGGTTGCTGGAAAAAGCGGGAGACAGTGAAAGCAAAGAGAAGCTTCGATTCCTAGACAAGATAACGGTGAGGAGTGAAGCGCCCTGCCCAGTTGCTGAGATGCCCACCTCGGCCTGCCCGCGTTGGCACCTCTGATTGGCACCGACAGCCCTAGCCTTGGCTGACACCCGTGGCCTGTGCGGGGGCCTGCGGGGACACTCAGCCCTCGTGGCCTTGGGGAAAAATCGTTTCCAGTCTAGATTTTGGCATTGTAGAGGTTCTCCAAATCCTTACAGGGAGGTACTTTGGGGCTGAAGCTACTCAGCGCCCCTGCTGATGGTCAGTCTCTCCTGTTTCTATTGCATGGAGGGCAAGGTGAGGTAGGTCTCCTCGGACAATGGGGATGATAGAGAGATGAGCATAGATAGAACTTTCTGTCCCTTTTCTTCACACCGAGATGTATTTGAATGCAAAAAGGATGTGTCCAGGCATTTTGTGAATTACCGCCATGGAGCTGATACATCCCCAGGTAACCTGCAATGAACTGGTGGTAAGAGGGGTGGGAGGTACACAGGTGTCTCAGCACCAGAGCGAATTTGCCACTTGCCTAAGCGTGTTATCAAGTGTTCAGGAAAACGAATTCGTTACCAGATTGTCATACCATTCACATGTCATACCGTCTCCTTTCCTAGACACAATATCCTCAAGGTCACGTCTAATCATCTTCGTCTGGCTCAGAGGAGATGCTTCCTAGGGACTCCCTCCCTCACTCATCACCATCACTGCATCATTTCAAGAGCAAAGCAAGTACAAACCACTCACCATCTCCCAGATAACCTCTCCAGCCCCGACCTCTGATCAAGCCGCCTCGTTCGCGTCTCCCTGTGTCATAGGCGCAGGTTTCGGCCTCTTTCCCATCTGATCAGCTACGGTCCTGCCACTTCTTCAAGGTTCATCTCCAAGCACGCCTCCTCCATGGAACCCTTCCTGATGGCCCAGCCAGGCCCTGTGCTCACCCACTTCTCAAGCCCTAAGCACTCGGCATACACCCCTCTCTCTCCTCCAGCAACGAGTCAGGTGCATGTAATTGAGTAGATTCGAAACCCTCAAGACTATTGTAAACATCTTGACCAAGCCCTTACTTTCCTCATGGAATCTGGCTATAAAATAAAGACTCCGTTGGCAGGCTGTGACACTGTCTCTCCATCCGAGAGCAGTGTCCCACCTAGCACCAGCTTTATTCTCATCTGTCTTCTTTAATCCTTCACCTCGCACCTCCTTCAGGTTCACCTCTGGCCGTACTGAGAGCGGCACATATAACAGTCAATAAACTGACGGTCCCAAACAACTTGGCAGCCACACATATAAAGCAAAGAGTATTTAGAAGTACCAGAACTTGATTGAGAAGAAGGCAGTCATAGTGGGAAATGTCAATCCATCTCTTTTAGAAAGGAATCAAGACTACATTTGATGATCTACTTTGATAGTGATGTAGGGGTCCTGAAATCTTTCAACTAAAGAATTTTTTTCATTCATTCATCAACCATTTACAAAATGAACTTGGGCACAGAGAATAATATACTTACAAATTTTCAAAAAAAAGGACAAATAATTTGATAATAATCCAATGAAATGTGAATAAGAAGATAAAATATTTATTTGAAAATTAACATATGTATATACCTACCTAACCTTTAAAATTGAAGAAATCAATGGTAATATTCGAACTATCTTGAAACCATTCAAAAGGATGCTTCAGACTAAAACCCATGTGTCATGAAAGAAACTGACTTAATGAAGTTTTTATATATATATATCACAATTATATGTTATATATTATATATTATGTCTATAAAATTATGTCAATGTATTATTTAGGTATTAGCTGCATAATTCTATTTACATATTCTATTATGTTATAATACATTATAACAATTATATTGGTATAATTATATAATTATACTATGTAATATATATTACATATAATAAATATATAATATATAATGATGTATGACATAATTGATATAATTTAATATTACTTATTAAATTCTATATACACATGTTATTTCAATAAATCAGAAATGAGCAAAACGAATCTAAATTTTTTAAGAGAAATTAGAATCTGAAGCTAAAGAAAGAATAAATACATCTGAAAGCTGTTTCTTTGAAAACAATGAAATAAAATTCTTACAATTCTGACACTGGCAAGGAAAGAGGGAGAATCTAAAACACACAAAACCAAAAATGAAAAAAACAGTCGTGTTTAAGAGAATTGCACTTGCGGACCTAAGACAGCATAAAACCCTTCTGTCAAATCACCCTAGAAAGATATAAATTACTAAAATTTCCCCAAGAAAGCGTGGGGAAATTAGGCAGATCGATTATCCCTGAGAGGAGGAAAGATTTTACCGAGCTATCTTGATGACTTAATGGGATCCCAGCTGAGTCCTATTTAACACACAAAGCAGAGACTAATTATGCCCTGGCAGTCCCCCCTCCTCCCAGGCCAGAGGCAAGGAGTGGGGGGTCTGGGGAGATTAGAGCTAGCGAATACCCCTCTTTATTTGCACCTCTATTTTGTGGGTCCCATGCTATAGTTGGGCTCCATGCCCGGCCCAGGTTGGGAGCAGTGCTATTGGGGGACTATACATGAGTATATGCAGAGCCCAAGGACCAGGCAATGTGGGGGGAGGGGTGATGACCTGAAGGTGGGGGGGAAAGTGGGAGACATCTGTCATACCATCAACAATAAAAAATATCAATCGACACAGACACTAAGGGGGTGAGGGCATGAGCGGAGGGGTGGGGGGAAATGGGGGACTCAGGACACATAGGTAATATCTTAATTAATAAAGAAAAAAAACAATAAAAATATATTTTTTAAAAAATAAGCCATTTCGTGCTGCGGCCAGGCCTGAGATTGGTTCTTGGCATCCAAGCCTCCATTTTCCCACTCCAAGTGGGACCGTTACTGGCACTCACTTTGAGGATTACCATGTGGATAAAATGAGCCATAAAGGGACGCCAAATTTGCCACTGTGCCCAGCACGTGATAGATGTTCAAACGTGCTCACCGTTGTTACTTCTAGGAGGCCAATAAATCTACCAAGAAAGATAAAGGAGAGCAGAAAGCCAGAGAGAGAGAGAGAGAGAGAGAGAGAGAGAGAGAGAGAGAGAGAGAGAGAGATCAGCGACCATCAACAGCCAGAACTTCTGAGTCCTGCCCACCCACCTTGTCCTGGGATTCTCGGGCCTCCTCTCCAGGAACTTTCTTCTGCATTCCGTGGGGCAGAACTGCACCGCAGTCTCCTCTTCTTTCCCTATCCCACTTCCTCCTGATTCTTTAAGACTTTCCTCTGAGATCCATTCTGAGCACACAGCTCCAATCCCACCCCCCTGACTTGCTTCCTATTTTACTTCCTGGGTTACAGAAAAAGAAAAGTAATATGGCTTTATTTCCTCAACTCCTTCCTCTTCACTTCAAAACAATTCTTCTTCCACCTAGACTTGCCTTCCGTTTTTCTCACCTAGCAGAGACACATTTATTCATTCATTCATTCATTCATTCAACAGACATTGCATTGAGCTCCTACCATGTGTCAGGAGTGAAGGAAATGACCACCACGCAGAAGAGGTCTCTGCCCCCATGGAGCTGGCACGCTCACCAAGAGCGGCTGACAACGAACCAATAAACAAGAAAGCACCAAGTAGTGATAAATGCAACGTAGAGATGGACAAGTGGGTGATGGGTAAACACTGGATGGCTGCTTTAGATTGGATGGCAGTTGGAAAGGCTTTCATTTCACAAATGTTTTTAATTTTTTTTTTATTGATTTCAGAGAGGAAGGGAAAAGGAGACAGACAGAAACATCAACGAGAGAATCATCGATTGGCTGCCTCCTGCACACTTTCTACGGGGAAGAGAGCCCACAACCCAGGCATGTGCCCTGACCAGGAATCAAACCCTGACCTCCTGGTTCTTAGGTCGATGCTCAACCACGGGGCCATGCTAGCTGGGCAGCTTTCAGGGATTTGACATGAGACATAGATGATACGGAGGCCAGCCAAGTATGCATCTGAGCACCGGGCGCTGTGGGAATAGCTGGAGCAAAGGCCCAGGTGAGGGCATTGAAAACACCAGAATAGCTGAAACCGATTTGGCTCAGTGGATAGAGCGTCACAGCCTGCGGTCTGAAAGGTCCCGGGTTCGATTCCGGTCAAGGGCGTGTATCCTGGTTGCGGGCACATCCCCAGTAGGGGGCGTGCAGGAGGTGGCTGATTGATGTCTCTCTCTCATTGATGCTTCTAACTCTCTATCTCTCTCCCTTCCTCTCTATAAAAAAATCAATAAAACATATTAGAAAAAAAAACACCAGAATAAAAGGCATAGGAAGAATGGAAGGAATAATAACTAGAGAGGCAGGTAGGAGCCAGTTCCTGGGGGCTTCGAAGGCCCAAGGAAAGAGCCTGGATTGGATTCCAATTGCAAAGCAATGCCATTCAGTTTCCCTCCAAGATTCCGTTTCCACCATGCATGTATTCCCATACCATACCCTCTGGCCTGAGTCTAAATTTACTTCCAATAAACCCTCTTCTACATATCTCATTTTCCCCCTCTCCTGCTCCTCTACTGCAAACATGCTAAAAGATTTCCCATTAATTACAAGAAATAAATTTCCATCTTGACCGGTTTGGCTCAGTGGATAGTGCATCGGCCTGCGGACTGAAAGGTCTCAGGTTCAATTCCCATCAAGGGCATGTATCTTGGTTGCGGGCTCATCCTCAGTGCAGGAGGCAGCTGATCGATGTTTCTCTCTCATTGATGTTTCTAGCTCTCTATCCCTCTCCTGTCCTCTCTGTAAAAAAAAAAAAAAAAAAAAAAAAAAAAAAAAAAAAAAAAAAAAAAAAAAAAAAAAAAAAAAAAAAAAAAAAAAAAAAAAAAAAAA
>PVJN01040088.1:0-19470 GCA_004026805.1 Lasiurus borealis | reverse complement strand
TTCTCTATAAAATAGCCAGTTTTATATCCACTGAGGTATCATATCTTCAGTTCAGACACTGACAAATATTGATTTGTTCTGACAAACCTTTTTAGAGAGGAGGGCACATACATTTATATTAATACTAGAGGCCTGATGCATGAAGATTCATGTAAGAATAGGCCTCCCTTCCGCTGGCTGCTGGAACCAGCTTCCCTCCGCCACCCAGGACCCAGGCTGCTTTGCTCCTGCCACCACCACCACCCACCAGGGGTGACCTCTGAGCAATACTGCGGCTGCTGAGAGCAGGTCCCCACCCCTGTGTGTGTCTGCTGGGGTGGAGGTGTGCTCCAAGCCACGCAGGTCATGACTGTTAAGGCTTGGAGCCAGTTGTGACTGTAAAGGCATCCTGGAAAAATTTGCATATTACATATATATATATATATATATATATATATATATATATATGGTTAATGAAAACCATATTATTCATGAGAAATAGTTAAACAGAATATGACATAGTTTATTTTAATGCATTCTTACTTCTTTCTTTCTCTCTCATATTCAAAAATATGATTTATAATTTGGTCTCATTTTGAGACAATGTTGAATTACTATTATTTTAATATATTTTATTGATTTTTTTTACAGAGAGGAAGGGAGAGGGATATAGTGTTAGAAAGAAACATCGATGAGAGAGAAACATCCATCAGCTTCCTCCTGCACACTTCCTACTGGGGATGTGCCCAAAACCAAGGTACATGCCTCTGACCAGAATCGAACCTGGGACCCTTGAGTCTGCAGGCTGATGCTCTATCCACTGAACCAAACCGGTCAGGGCTTAATCTTGAATTAGATATAACTCTACCACATCTTTCTGCAACAGCCATTAGTCCTTCATTTTGTTCATTAATTGAACTAATACCTGTTTTTTGTTATTATTATTACTCTTTGCAGAATGAACCAGACAGCTCAGAGGTAAGGTTCTTTTTCACTTCTCCCCACCTGCAACCCAAATTACTCTTTTTCTTTCAATTAGCTATGATGAATGATGAATTTCTTTTTCGTTCTAATTGGTATATACCTTTCTTAGGAGTATACTTTTAATCCTTTTTGGATTAAATCCCTATTCAATTCCTCCTTTGCCTTGGTTTACTAAATCTCTGGACCTGGTAAGAAAGGAACCAAATACGGTGCCTTATTGAGATCTTTAAAAAAAAAATCATAAAGCTAAAACAATTTATATTTTCTATTACGTAAGAAAGTTGAAAACATGCTCATTTGAGGATATGTTTTTCATTTTTATAATTCATAATTTAATTTCTATAGGAAGTGCACAAAGGAAGAAAGTCAAGTTTATTCTAGGAAATGTTATCCACTTACTCTTCTTAAAAGATAAACATTTTTTGAGAGATTTAATTAAATTTTATTTTATAAATATATTTTTTCACTTGATTTGATCAAACTGTGACTTCATTTAGTTGCCTAAGCACCCATAAAGAATATTGAAACCAGATATGCAAATATAAAAGAGCTGCTTTAAACTTTAATTTGTACCTATACATTTGCCTCTTTGAAAAAACAGTTATGCTTTCCTTTGCATAGCTTATGTAAAACTTTACAATTACTATGCTAAATCACAATGGAATGTTTTCTTTCTCTAAATAATACATGGTATATGTTGTGTTTTCTATAATTTTGTAACTTAATGGTCAAATAGACCACAGCTAGAATTTTTACTTTAAAGACAGCATTTGAAATGTTTGATTGGCAACCCAACATTGTCTGAATGATTTTTTTAAACATAACTTTTTAAAATTTATAACCTATACAAAGAGTGTTTAGAAAGGTAAGAAAGTCTCTACAGGATATACTATAGAATTAACAGAGAAGTGAGTGTTGTTCTATCCAGTTAATGTTGTACTAATTTTTTATTGCCTTTTTATGGAAATAAAACCAGAGAGATGAACCAGAGAGATGATTTCAACAGAACTGTGCTAAAACAAGGCGAAACATAATAATAACAACAAATTTAGTGGAAAAAATTGTTTATGTGCACATTTCTATACTGACAGCTTAGGCAAAGAAAGCTTAGCAAAGAGACATAATATTAGACATGACATAGTAAGAAATATTATTACATTTATAAAAAGAATATTTACTTCTTAAAATAATTTGTAGCAGCAAAAGGTGAGGTATACTTTTTTATACATTTTCATTTATTTATGTCCCTCCCCACTTATGTTTTTGCTCTTTTCTAATTCTAAGGAACACATCAATGAAATGAACAGGGTAAGGAACATAGATGATATTTAAATTATTTTAAAATTTTATCCTTTTAAAAATGTATTTTGTAAGCTATACTTTATTGGTTTCAACAGAGAGAACTTGTGAGAGAAAAACAAAATGATGAACTTGAGGTATGAAAATTTTTCTTAAAATAGTGTGGGGAAAAAAAAGCAAACATTCTTGCAGTAGAAAAAGTGTTTTAATTTAGGGGGAAAAAAAATTCCCCATAACATTTATACTTGAACTTTTCAGGCAGATATTTAAAATGACTAATAAATTATATTGAAAATTCTAAAGAATAATGACTTTATTGGTTTCAATATAAATAGACAAAGCATTAGGATGGATGGATGGATGGATGGATGGATGGATGGATGGATGGATGGATGGATCAATGCATGAGTATATGCAATTATGGACAGGTCAGTTGTTTGCACTTATCACCAAAGCTGAAGAAATACTAAGAGTATTATAAAAAGCAAAATATCTGCTCCAAGAATGTTTCACATAGCCACAGTTGTTTATTTTCTTTAAAAATTACTTTTTGGACCTGGGTTGCCTACTAGATTTTTAATAGATTTAAGAAACTATAAATTTTTACACTCAAAATTTATGAGATAAAAACACATTTCCTTAACTCTCCTTGATACCTGAATTATCCTTTTCTTGGTAGTATGCTAAGAATGAATAAAATAAATTAAGAACTTTTGTTTTAAAACTAATAAATCCAATATAAAAAAGAGAAAGAAGTAAAAGCATATTTAAATAGCCTAACCTAACTGAACACATAATTCTCTTGAGTCAAAACTAAGATTTCTCTAATTCAAAGAAACATTAAGATAAAACTTATCATGTGTTGGACAGAATTAACTGAATAACCAATACTAATATTTTGAGCTTAACTTCTGTGGATAATGTCACTACTCTCTCTATTGCTATGGTCACGAGAACAGAATACCACATATTAAATGGAGGAAATCCATTTTGCTTAAGTATTTTTTGCCACTGAATCAATAGTTTGAGCACTTTCATTAACCGCATGATTTAAAATGCAATGCTCCTGTTAAACACTCAAAAGCCAGGTGAAGAGTAAAAACGCCCTGCAGACATGGCTGTGTGTGAGCGCGGACCCATGAACCAAGAGGTCATCGTTAGATTCCCAATCAGGACACATGCTCAGGTTGTTGCATTAACTCCCAGTAAGGGGCATGCAGGAGGCAATAGAACTGTGATTCTCTCTCATCATTGATGTTTTTATCTCTCCCTTCCTCTCCTTTCCTCTCTGAAATGAATAATAATAAAAAAGAGTGAAAGGAAGAGTAGTTAAGGGAAAATGTAAGATTATTTATACTGATTTGCCACAACATATAAGAATAAAAATAATTTTTATCAAACTATGAAATGCCAATTAAGGAGGTGAATTCTTTGGTAAACTCAGGTCCAAGAAGCCAAGTCTTTCTGTTTTCCTCATTATTTGCCTCAATTTCCTATTTTCTTTGGCATTTATTTTATTTGGTATTCATTATTTTATATTTGAATATTTGTCATGGAGATAAAATAAATTATTTTTTCTTTCCCGTAGGAACACATCATAAATGACTCTGAAGTAAGACACCTTTATTTTAATAAAATACATTATATTGGCTCTAAATCTTTTCATACCACTTCTACATTTATATATCATACTTAGTATATGCTGTGCTGCATACTTTATTTTCTCAAAGTGAGCATCTGTTATACCCAACATTGTACAATTTTGTGCCAGAAAATGTAAAAATTGGAAGAGGCAATTTGCCATTTAAAATGATACCCAGTGAAGATATTATTTATTAAAATAAAGAGTAAAAATCAACATGTACATGAATATTTAAAACTCCAACAAAATCTAGCTTTTTCCATCCCAGGGTATGAGGTCACTGTCTTCTATGTTCAGGGTAGTCCTTGGGCAGAAAAGAATCTATTACAGTAATTAATGACCATCAATGGGCTATACTACCTCACCTAGAAGCAGGAAAAAAAAACATTCCAAGAGAGGAATGCTCTGTTGAATATTACAATCTATCTTTTAAAATATGTACTTGGGAACTAAAATTATATTGATATGTAACTATAAACATGCATGACAGAAGAAAAGCTAAATGTTTCAAAGGGTGCATATTTTCAAAGCTAATGTAATTTTAATTTCATACTGAAATTGGTTGCTATATTTTAACATTTCCAGTTTATTCCATCAAAGTAACCCCAAGTGGTGGGTGAAAATCAACACAATGAAGGTTTCTGGGGAGCCCAGTTCAATAGGACTCTTCAAGGTTTCATTTTTATCACAAAAATCCACATACATTTTGCATTCTACTCAATAATATATATGGCTTTGTTTTAATAAAAATGTTTTTAAGTTTCCAAGTACAATATTATACTTCTCCCTCTAATATATTTTAAATGAAATTGAAACTCCAAGATGATTTATTATATTGGCTCTGAATCTTTTCATGCCACTTCTTTCAATTCTGAAACCAAGAGTTAGCAGACTATTATGAAAGTGTGGAACTAGTTTTCTTTCAATTCTAAAACCTCAGGGTCATTAACACTTATTTCCACCCTTACCCCCTCTTTTTAGCAAAAGATATCTAGCAGCAGTTCATCAAGTGAGGTAAATGGTTTTGATGTTAATTAATATATCAATTAGAAAATGTTTATGAAAGCTTGTTGTGCTATGAAGGCCATATACTCTATAAGATCTCTTTATACAAGGCACAATATTTGTATTTCTTTGCTAATTTTGACACACATGAATATAGACCCAACAGATGTAAGAAAGTAACTATTCATGGGAGACAAAAATTACAGGGTTTTTTTCTGGGAACGCCATCCTATCTGGTTTTGGGGAACACCATCATATGTGGCCACATTTGTTATGCCCAAGCCATTTGGTTTTTCCTCATTATTTATTTTGCCCTTCTCAGATTTTGGTAGAATTTAATCATGTCACTAAAAGTTGCAATAATGGCTCTGTTTCTAAAGCAATGATGTAAATATATTGCATACTGGACAGAAATCAATCATTCCAGGTTGATGAGACTCTGGAATCCTTTGCTCTTTGTTAAAGGCTTAGAAGGTGACGGGTCCTTAATTTAACTTTAGAAGCAGACCCTCATTCAGGTTACAAAGTAAATCCATACCGATGGTGTGGAGTTTCTGTGAATTCAGGAGAGGCAAAGATTTCACACTCACCTTCAACATTCTAAATAACTTCCCTGGTGAAAGCAGTGAGAAAAGACATCCTTGAATATAACACATACCTCAAATTATTCACCTTGTCTCAGGTATCTAGGAATTTGTTGCTAAGATCACATTACCACAGTTTTTAGCCAATACCATCTGGTGACTTAACATTCTTACCTTAAATGTACATTACTGTCATAAAATTAAAATTGTGTATTTTTAAATTTTTTAAAGGAAGTTCCCACCAGCACTGAGGTGAGATATATTTAGTGAATTTAAAATATATTAATATTATCCAGGACATGTTACAATTTATTTAAACAACTTTTATGTTTATATTTTTTTTAGCAGAAGCACATTCCAAGAGAAGATGTGATCAACCAACACTATCTGGTAAAATTTCATTAACATATAATCAAAGATAAATGTACCAAGAAATGAATAAGAATGTAGTATTGATAAATTATTTATTTCTCTCAATTTCTGCTAAACTTAATCCACAGAAAACAGTCTAACAAATTCTGTTTATTGATTCCCCTCTGAAAATAAAACTATTTTTTTATCCTAGGCATTAAGTTTATGCTTTCAGTAGAATATTTATATTTTATAGTCTGCTTTTGATCTGAGTAGCAAAGCATTTAAATGTCAGTCTATGCATTTGGGCAGATTTGAATTTGACTCTAACCCCTGCCTCTTCTCAGAATATGATGTTAGACATTTTACTTATCTGCTGTAAGTATATAACTTACATTATAAAATAATAATGATGATGCTAAATAGTAAATGATTTAAAATAATTAATTCAATTTATATCATAAAGTAAGTGCTCAATAAATGTGGTTAGTAGCAGAACTTCATAATTTTTTTGCTAACTTCATCTAGTATTCTGATTTAATTTAACCAAAGTTAAATTTTCATAGTCAGAAAGCAAACACTATTTTCAATTTTCTTAATAATTCTGACATAAGATACACTGTAAATAAAATTACCTGAATGCTCATTTATGTGTGCATTGCAATTTAAAGTTTAATATAAATTAAAGAAAGTTGTTTTTCTAATGTTTTTAAAAGGAATAATTAAACTATTCCAAATTATTTGTGGCAGAAATAACACTAAAGTAGGATTATTAGTTTCTCATTCCTTACTCTTGAGAAAGGACATTATAGGATTATAGGTTCAACACCTGAAAGTGATGGGGTTGGTCTGACTGGCATCCAAGTAATTGAGAATATTTTCCCTTTTTAATAGGAACAGTTGAACAAATACAACCAATTACAGCTGGTAATATTTTATTTATTATGAAACAAAATCATATTCTGAAGAATTAAAAGACATTAACTTTTAATTGGATCTACTTCTAAATATGTTTTCAATTTTCTCAAGAAATGATATATTTTAGCTTAGATCATTAATAATAATTAAAAATTATTCATATAATTGCCTATATATTTACTGTCAAATTTATGTCTAAACTAATGTTGTTGTGAAGTAAAAACATAATTATACTCATTTTCTGGTATTATTTTGAATACTGAATGAGTAATCTGCTTCTCAGCTAGCCTGAAGTCTGGCTTGGTACAAATTCAGTAAAATATTTACTCCTCCTTTTCTGCTGCCACCTACCATCTCTATAAAATTTGTTATATTTAAACTTTTGACAACATTATAAAGGTCTTTCATTAGTATCTGCACATAAACTATTTAAATTCTTTACATGCTGAGGTATAGATAGATTAAAAACATACTAATCAGCATAACTCTTATTACTATTTAGTTTTGTTCAGAGAACAAAACAAAGCAACAACAACAAAAATTTCTTTTAGTTACAGTAAATAAACAAAGTAATTAGGATTTTAAGGAAAAGGTCTTGTCCTAATTTAACTAAATAGCATTTTCACATTTTCTTCTGTTATCAGTGTAGGAAGAAATTTAATGAATTAAATTTGGATCTCAATTGTTACTCTGGTTATTGTTTCCAAGTTGCTTGTGCTTAAAGTCCAAATACATTTAAGTATATCAGTATCCTACTGGAATTCATTATTACTGACCTAGAAATTACCTGTAAACACTGATGTTATAATCATTAAAATTGTGTATACACTTTGTGGGGGACACTCTATATTTTATTACCTTAGCTATAATATGGGTAGGCTTTAAGCTCCATAAGAGTTAGAACTACTGTATATTGGCCTTGCTCATAGTGTTCATAGTTGTGTTCCTAGCATTTAGCATAGACCCTGAATGAATCAAAGTACCTAGTGAATGCTGGTTATTCATAAATGAATAAAATAAATACAGTAAAATAAAATGTTTTCTCTTCCTTAGGAAGCTCTCCAGGTCCAGATAAGATTATTGATTAAACCTAGAATATTTTATTATTTTCTATATATACTATGATTTTTATAACATGTGCTTCTCTTTTTTTAAAAAACAGGAATATATTCCAATACAGGAATGGTTATACTACCCATATCTGGTAATATTTCATTTAAAAGTTATTCCAAGATAAAACTTAAGCAATTAATAAATAACTATGAACAGAAAATCCTACATAATAAAAGCCTAATATATATATTGACTGTCACTCCAATACACAAGATGGCTGCTGCCATGTGGTCAAAGATGACCACCCCATGTGGACACAAGATGGCAGCCACAAGATGACCAGCAGGGGAGGGTAGTTGTAGGTGATCAGGCCAGCAAGGGAGGGCAGTTGGGAGGGACCAGACCTGAAAAGGAGGGCAGTCAGGGTTGACCAAACCAGTAGGGGAGAACTGTTAGGGGCAATAGGGCCAGCAGAGAGGGCAGTTAGGGATGCCAGGCTGGCAGGGAAGGGCATTTAGGGCTCTCGGGCTGGCAGGGGAGCAGTTATGCATTGATCAGGCTGGTAGGGGAGTGATTAGGGGGTGATCAGACTGGCAGACAGAAGCAGTTAAGGGCAAGCAGGCAGGTAGGCAGGTGAGTGGTTGGGAGCCAGCAGTCCTTGATTGTGAGAGGAATGTCTGACTCTCCTAGATTGGAGAGGGTATAGGCTGGGCTGAGGGATACCCCTCCCCTAGCCTCCCTCCCAGTGCATGAATTTCATGCACCAGGCCTCTAGTATTGGTATATAGTCCTAGAAAACTGGTAGGTTATTTTTTTCCCCAGAGTATGAGCCTTACAAATTCTTCATTTTTCCAAACTATACTAAGCTTCACCTTTCATTGAATATGTTTTCTAAAGTTATACAATAAAAAGGATTTTGATATTTTTCCATAATATCCATGGAATACAGTTTATCATAAACTTCATGGATGATGATGTACTCCTTGTTGTCTGAACAATTTAGAATGTATTTCCTTTTATACAGGCATAACTTCCCAAAACCAATTATAAATTCAGTTATAATTATTCTCCCTTAAGTGAAGGAAATTGCAGATTTATGAGCTGACACCTTTCTTTTGAAAAAATTGTCTGGAAAGTTACTAAATGTCTTCATCAAAACACTTACTGGCTCTCTGTGATCGCCTCACCTGTGAAATGAGTGTACCAGTACTGCCCTACAGTCTATTGATTCCACAGTGTTTCTGATTTTTTTTTTAAGGCAAAGCCAGTTTATCTGAAATTAGTTCTACCAAAACAATTCTGATTCTTTTTTTTTGAAATTTCTTTATTGATTACAGTGTTACATATGTGTCTTTATTCCCCCATTACCCCTCCCTACTCACCCCTTCATGCCCTCACTCCCCTGATGTCTGTGCTCATTGGTTAGGCTTACATGCATGCATACAAGTACTTTAGTTGATTTTTCCCCCTTGCCCTCACCTTCCCCTACCTTAATTCTGATTCTTGAGTCTTCCAACCACTACTTGCCATTAGTGAATCTGGTAAAGTTGGTTGAGATTGCTCCATATGTGTGAGAAGAATTTGTCTCAGGTAATATAATTGGCAAAATTAGTGTCAGTTCCCAAATCTCTAACATGGAAAGTATTTTAAGTAGATTGCTTCTTCCATCTTTGAAGTTTTAAAAGGTAACTCTGATTCTCTCTCTTTTTTTCCCCCAGACAAAGCCTATAGTGAATCAGGTAAATCAGTGCGTGTGAGTGTTTGTGTGTGCATGTGAGTGTGTTTATGTGTGCAAGTGTAGTGCACGTGTGCGTGTATGTGTGTGTGTGTGTGTGTGTGTGTGTGTGTGTGTGTTTTAATACTCCTCAAAATACTATCACCAGTCACTGTTTTGGGGAGAAACTAATGTACTAATTGCATCATGAACTAGTGCTGCGCTAATATTTCCTACCTGTTGCCAACTATTAGACTCTGCAGAGCTAGTTATAACATGGCTGTAGAAGATCAGATCTAAGTTGCCAAAAGAAAATGAATGAATAATTCTATGGCTACCCCTGAGTAAAGATAGTTTAAGACAAACTTTTAAGTCAGTAAAATCCCAACTGTCTACTCATGTCAAAATTTGACCTTTCATTATTCCATGGTGCTGTGGAGTAAAAAGAAGCCGAGTTTTACATTTCAGGTCTGACTCTTTCTAATCATATGACCTTAAACAATTTTTATATCATTTTGAGCTCTGCTTTTCCATTTGTGAAAACTTAATATGTACCTATCTGTTTATTCCCTCCACAAACTGTTATATTCTGATTTTTGCAGTTCCCTTTTTTTGTGTGTTTTCACTTTTAAAGGCAGTAACTGTGCATTGAATTCAGTGGCTTTTATCCATTGATGAAATAAAGCATTAAAGAAAGTCATGGAGTTTTCTGTAAGAAAAAAAAACACACACCCTTTCTTCAAGATATAAATCATTGAGGTTATCAATTAATTTTATGATAATGGTTCCTTACTACACATCAGATTTTACCTTTAATTTCTTCTCAAATTCTCTAATTACTCATTGACCAAAGTAAGAGGAAAATAAAAACAATTACTAAACTCATTTGAGTTCCAAGGAGTACACTGGCCTCAACTTTCATATAATTATAAAAAAAAGAATGTGATAACAATATATATATTTTTTTCTTTATGGCAATATTTGGTAGTAATAATTTACTCCGTCATCATATTCAGATGAATTTTAGTCACACAATTATTTTTCCCATCTCTATTAAAAAGCAAGCCTACTTTTACCTTGAGGTAAGTTGATTTTATTGTGCTTATTTTTAAATCTAAATAATTTAATAAAGATAAAATCTCTGATAGCACATTTCTTTTAATATTTACATAGGGTAACCACAGTACACCTTTGAAATGCTTTTAAAAATTTTTAGCAGAGAATACATATCTTCTACGTAAAAATAAAAAGAATAATAGTAATATATAGAAACAGGGATATGGTATGCTAGGTCAACATGGATAACTATTCCAAAATTTTCGAAAGGAAAAAATTTTAGCCTCACATATCTAGTGTTTAGAAGCACTGGACAAGGAGTTAGATCATTATTTTCTCTGTTTCTGGTGTCTTTGAAAACCAGCTGTATTGGATGAGGGGCTCCTCCTTTGAACTTAGTATCTTCCTCAAAAATTAAATTATAAAGCTAAGTGGCAAAAATTATTCTGTCCAGTCCAAATGCCCATGAGCTTCTGAATTATGTAATAATTTAAGTCACATCACTGCTTTCTTTGGGGCTCTGGTCATTGAATCTGTGTTAGTAAAGAAGATTCTTGGAGTTCAGTACTAAAGGATGACCTTAAAAAGTGCTCTCCTGGTTCCCTAAAAGAGCCCTATCAGAGAGCATTGTTATTGCAATCCATCCCCAGTGAAGAGTTTGAATTCTCCTTTTTTCTCACAGAGTAATCCTGTCTTGTGATGCTAAAACAGCCATGTCAGAATGAATGAAATGATTCATTTTCAGAGATTTAAAGCAGTTATTGCTCATACACTGATGCTTTCCAATTGTCTTTTCTTCTAGCCTGTCCAACAGCTCAGTGCCTATCCCTATGCTGCTTGGTATCACCCCTCACAAACCATGCAGTATGTTATTTTCTCACCATTCTTTGGCATTACTCATCCCATCGCTTCTGGGAATGCTGAAAAAACTGTTATGCCAGAGTGGTGGTAAGTTTATTTAAATTACTACATACTGGTGTTTTACCAAAGGAAATAAAAGAAAATTACTTACAAAACATATTCTATATATATATAAAAGCCCCAGCATCCCTTACAACTGTTGACCAAACGACCGGTCAACTGATCATTATGACCACCAGAGAGCAGACATTCAACACAGGAGCTCCCCTCAGTGGTCAGTGCACTCCCACAGTCAACTTCCCATGGTCCTTCCCCTGTCAGGACTGAGCAAGATAGCCCTGATTGTTGGCCAGTCTGAGGGACCCCACAAGTGGCCTCTAGTAAAAACATATTTAGAATAAACAGAAAAAAATCGATGCTTAGCACCTCATATTAGAGTTTTTTGAAATGGACATTGACAATACTTTTTGGTATCTATGGCTAATGTTAATCCATTCCTCTGGAATATGTAGAGCAATGTTATTTATTCTATAAGTAAAAAACTTCTCCCCAAACTAAAAATGTAAAGAGTTCTAATATATAGTTTAGCTTTATGGTCCTTGCACTTCTACTGGTTTTTAAATGCCTTCCTTTCAGTTATGCACATGATATACATAAGAATGCAATATGGGGAGCAGAACACAGATTTTGCATCTGGAACTCATACATTTAAATTCTGGTCTTTTTCTTACTTGTAATGATATAATGATGTTTACTTTTTATAACTCTGAAGGTGAGTAAATATCATCTTTGTTAAGGTTAGTGCTGGGAAAATAGAAATAATATGCAGTAGTAATGTTTTTCTTGATCTGGTAAAATTTTATTGGTGACTACTTATAGCACACAATTTTTGTTCCTTCAGAAAAATTAAGTGAATTATCAGGATCTCCACAATTATGGCTCCTGGTAAGTTTGGAAATTACCTGTCTAATCATTGATCTTAATTCCTTAATAGTAATAAGGACAAATATGATTGTAGATTGTACAGTTTTTGTTCTGCTTTGTTTCCTGAAGTCTAGCTAAGTCTGAACATATTAGCACTTAGATAATTAAATTGGCTTCCACATTCACAAATTTTGTTTCATAATCTTATTTAATTTAAATAGCAACTTAAAATTGCCTACTTTTAACTGATATAATTTATAATAGGGACACTCCTATACAATTACAGGAGTGTGGATGTTACTAATTTTCCATGAATATGTGACTTTGAAATTCTGATGAACCCAACAGTGGGGTCTTCGTCTTTATAATTACTGCAATGAAATTATGAGCTAGTCACATAGTGAAACCAAATGTTTGTCTGTTATAGGGAAATAGCCTGAAATATTTACAGATTTGTTTTAACTGTCTTCATCCCCTGTTTAGGAGCTTCTAAGTGCATGCACACGTGCGTGTGTGCATGTGTGCATGTGTGTGTATGTGTTTTCCCTCTCCAATGGTGAAAACTTTCCTTTGAACAGACCAAACTAAGGAAAACTATAAAACTCTAAACTATGTAGAAGCTTTTCCTTCTAATTGCCTTATTAGAAAAATACTTATCTAGCAAGAAAAAAATCTAAAACTGAACAATCAAGAGTGGTGGGTATTTAACAGAAAAGCACATATGACATTGTGAGCATCATCTTGAGATGAAGAGAAAAGGACTATTAAATATATCATATAATAGTGTGGCTTCCCCTCAAGAACCTATAATAATAAAAGCATAATATGCTAATTAGACCAGATGTTTTTCTGGATGTCCTTCCAGACAACCATCTGGATGAAGCCAGGGCTGCGAAGGAAGCCTGGGTCCCAAGTGCTAGAGGGAAGTCGGTGCCAGCTACTGGGGGAAGGAAGACCTACTCTTGCATGAATTTCATGTATTGGGCCTCTAGAATGTACTATAACTAACCACATATTTATTTTTCTGCCTACAGATGTGATTGGAAATATCATTCTCTAAATTTCTCCTATGTATACTGTACAACCTCCTTACCCAAAGGCTTTGACTGTTATTTTAGAATAGGACACTCCCAAATTGAGAGTAACTTTTCTTCTTGAGTTATCTACTATTTATAAATAGGATGTCTTTATTTTCTTTAAGCTAAATTTTACTAAGAGTTTATTGTCAAAATTTCAGTTGTATCATGACAGCATAAAGGCCACTGAATCAGAGGTTATTAAAGTCTTTACTAAGTTTCTAATATGTAAATTTTGTTTAAAAAGTCTTTGAATTGCTTCTTCTTTATGGGCCATCATTTCAAATAATTGTGTGCAGTCACTGAGATTTTTTTCTCTTCAATAAATTACATCTTAAGGCACAATCCATATTTCCTGTCGTTACTTCATTTAGCAATATTTATATAATCATTTTACGAGTCTTTATATTTGTAACGTTCTGTTTTTATTAAATTACTTATGACACTTTCAATCCATTTTTATGGAAAAAAGATTAAAATGTCACTTTTACCTGATGCTGAGAAAATGATAAACTGGGTCCAAGATTTTTCATTCTAAGTCAGCTGTTTATAGAATGTTTCTGATGAGGAAAAAAAATTACTTCCCTGTGAGAAAGAGAATTATGGCAGTAGTGGGTGCACCAGGAACTTGAGCCACTTGGTATTGCAATTTATCATCTCATTGTACACACAGTCATCTAGTATCTGTGGTGGGCACTGTCCTCCAGAGTCACACACAGAGCTATATTTCAAATAGTTACTTGCTCCTCTATTCTCAAAGCCCAGATGAAAGTTGTTTTTCAACACAACCTTTTGTGATCCCTTAGAATTATTGTATTGACAAGGCTCTTATACCGTAGCCAAAACCATCTACTTGGTCATCAGTTGCTCTGCATCTTACCAAATATACATATATATAAATAACACACAAGCATGAATGTTTTGTCTTTAAAATGGAGAGCCATTTAACATTAGGTCTGCTTTCTCTCAATGGTAAGAAGTACAACACAAAACAAATTGTTTTTTTTTATAATCTACATAAAGGATTGTCAACATATTCAGACTACTAGATCTGCAGCAACTTAATGAAGAATTCAGGGCCCTATGTCTTTATAAACTGTATCTCTTAGCTTCTGTCATCGTGTTATTTTCCAAGGCATCGATTTAAAAAATGCATGATGAAACGTCTGATAAGACAGCCATGTTTTCTGCATACTAAAGTGTGGTGTAAGACTAGAGCAGACTATTCCTTCAAACAGTCCTTTGTAGTAGAAACCTTTATTTTGTAAAGATGAAAACAGACCATCAGTAGTATTACTTTATCCTTTTTTTTTTAGACTTAAAGTCAGAAAGGAAAAATAAGCATTGTGCCAAGTTACTAGCTGTAAAGCAAGTTATTAGAAATTTATCTGACATGTACCACATTTAAAATGCAACGTGTTGTAGGCATTAATGCCTCATTAAAATTTTAGTAATCCATTGTTATTCTCTAAGAAGCAATTGCAAAAGCCAAATTGGAAAATAAAAGAGTAATAAGCAAATTGATTGTACCTCTGCTACACCCTCAAGCCACGCCCACCAGCCACATCCACCAGCCAATCAGAGCAAGTATGCAAATTAACCCAAACAAGATGGCTCTGGCCACAGAGAGATAAGGAGGGAGGCTTAGGTTGCCCCTGGCAATGGAGGAAGCCAAACTTTCCACTACCCTGGCCTGTCCAGGCCTCTGTTTAAGGCAACAAAGTTTCAATGGCTGCCATCACTAAGCCAGACTTGGGTTGCTCCTGGCAATGGAGGAAGCCAAGCTTTCCACACACCCTGGCCAGTCCAGGTCTCCACTTAAGGCAACAAAGTTTCAATGGCTATAGGAGCAGAAGACTTGGCTCTGCTATAGGCTACAAAATTTCAATTATAGAAAATAAATACATCTCAGATACCAGGGCCTCCACTTAAGTTATTGGGGGGCGTGGTTGGCCTGAAAACCACCACAGGCACCTCACCCAGGCCACCCCATTCTCAAGGGAACACCCACCCTGATCCAAGACACCCTTCAGGGCAAACCAGCCAGCACCTACCTGTGCACTAGGCCTCTATTCTATCTAATAAAAGAGTATATGCAGATTGATCACCATTCCAACACACAAGATGACCGCCCCCATGTGGTCAAAAGATCCTGCCCCATGTGGACACAAGATGGCCTCCACAAGAAGTCCACCAGGGGAGGGCGGTTGGCAGAGACCAGGCCTGCAAGGGAAGGCAGTTAGGGTTAATCAAGCCTGCAAGGGAGGGCAGTTGGGGGGACCAGGCCAGCAGGGAGGACACTTTATGGGGGGGGAAACCCATGCCTGAGGTGACGGCATTTGGGAGGGGGACCAGGGCTGCAGGATAGAGCAGTTGTGGGGGACCAGACCTGCAGTGGAGGACACTTGCGGGGGGACCCAGGCCTGCAGGGGAGGGCAATTTGGGGAGACCAGGCCTGCAGGGGAGGGCAGTTGTGAGCAGTTAGGGGTAACCAGGCCAACAGAGGAGGGCAATTGAGGGTGACAAGGGAAGGGCAGTTAGAGGCAATTGGGCATCCAGGCTGGCAGGGGAGTGGTTAGAGGGTGATCAGGCTAGCAGGCCAAAGTAGTTAGGGATAATCAGACAGAGGCAGGTGAGCGGTTGGGATCCAGCAGTCCTGGATTGTGAGAGGTATTTCCCACTGTCCAATCCCTATTGGATCGGGCCTAAACTGGCAAGTCAGGAAACTCCCCTTGGATGTCCCTCAAGGGACCTAGATTTGAGAGGATACAGGCTGGGTTGAGGGATACCTCTCTCCCCACCCTACTGCCATGCATGAATTTCGTGCACTGGACTTCTAGTATTAAAACACTGTAGAAGTTAAAAATTAAATCTTGTACATCTTCTTCTGATGTTGCTGTACTCTGTTCATTGTCTGCAATAAAGTGGCTCCAACAGTGTATAAATGCTTTGAGTCCTCTGAATCCTTTCAGCAATCAAAAATGTAAAGATAATTTTAAAATTGACAGGCTGCACCTCTGAATATAGAGAGAAGAAAATGAAGCAGAATTAGGTTGTAAGTTTTACCCATATCTTACTTCTTATTTTTCATATTTCTCCCCAGCAAGGCTGAAACTATGCATTTCATAATAGCATTATCCAGCCATCCCACAGCTTCTGAGGAAATCAGCTCCAATGTCCTATGAGTAAATTGCATTCAAGTTCAAAAGTGAAAAAGTAATTCTGCATTGGTTTGGTCCCACAGGGAAGAAGAAGCAGGTAGACATGACACTGTAGAAAAGGAATATGATTTCAAATGTAATATACATTTAAATTTTTATCTAAAGAAACAAACATGCATTGAGAAAAACTCACATATCAAAATAAATTATTACAAAATATTCATCTTCCAGGTTCATGGCAATAATATATTATCACTAGCACCTGATAGGATCCCATCATGTTTCTTATCAAGATCTATCTACCCTCAAATAATCCTAAACCTGTCTAACTTATTTCCCCAGAAATTAATATTTGATAAATTTCAAAAAGTCTATTTATGGGGTTGTGAACTCTGTTATATTTTGTGTTTGGTTACTGTCATTCAATAATATTTATGTAAAATCAATCCTCATTGGTTTGTGTGGCAGTTGCTCAGTCATGTTTGTGTGGCAGTGTAATTCTCCACCCCACTGTATATTATAATTTATTTATACAAAATACTATGGATTCACATTAGTATTGATTTTAGATTAAAATATTAAGACAAATACACCTAAGAACATTGGGTACATATATTTAGTGTATACACACACACACACACACACACACACACACTAGGGGCCCAGTGCACAAAATTTGTGCATAGAGGGGGAATTCCCTTAACTCAGCCTGCACCCTCTCCAACTGGAGAACCCTTGAGGGATGTACAACTGTCATTTTAAGCCTGATCCCTGGGATTACACCTAAACTGGCAGTCAGACATCCCTTCTACAATCTGGAACCACTGGCTCCTAACTGCTCACCTGCCTGCCTGCCTGATCACCTCTAACTTCCCTCTCCTGCAGGCCTGATGTCATCCCCAACTGCCCTCCTCTGCTGGCCAATTTGGTCCTGATTGGTAGGCTCCTATGCCAGCATCAAAAGCTTTATCTTCTAGGCAGCCATTGGCTCCCCACTGCACCAAACTTTAGTTCTCATTGGTCAGTTCCTATGCCAATCGGCATCAGATGTTCCACCTCCTAGGCAGCCATTGACTCCCCATAGCACCCACCTTGGGTTCTCATTGGTCAGTTCCTATGCCAGTCAGCATCAGAAGCTCTGCCTCCTAGGCATCATTTGGTTCCCCACAGCACCCACCTTTGGTTTTGATTGGTTGGTTATTATGAAAGTCAGCATCTTCAGGCCTATCTCTGGGCCCCATCAAAGAGGCAGGGCTTAACAGCAGCACTCCCCCCCCCCTCCCCCGTCCACTACACAGACTCCAGACCTAGAGAGAAAGAAAAGCCTGGCTGCTGGTGAAGATTAGAAAGAAAGAGGGAGAGAAAAAAGGAGGTAAGTACATTGATCAACAGCTTCCACTGAGGCTGCAGATCAGACCCTGACTCACTTTCTGGGTCTCAGCCACCTGAGCAGTCAGTGTTGGGTTGCCAAGCTGCAGCTGGGCAACCTAGCACTGACTTCCGGATGGTCTGCCTTTGGTCGCAGGCTCAGCCCCTTCCCAAGCTCCAGGCTTTCGGCTTGAGAAGTGCCCCCATCCCTCCCCCGCTTCCCCCCCTCCCATTCGGTGCCTCCAATCGCAGGCTTGGCCCCTCCAATGGCCAGCTGGGAGTGACCTGGATGCCAAAGAGTTTCCCAGGACCCAAGTATGCATGCAAATTACTAGCATTTTGTTGGGTTAATTTGCATACTCACTCTGATTGGCTGTGGGTATAACAAAGGTACAGTTAATTTACATGCTTCTCTATTATTAGGTAAGATGTTGTTTCTATTTGCTATATACCCTAGTGCAGTTGTCAGCACATGTGGCTCTTTGGCCCCGTGAGTATAGCTCTTCCATAGAATACCACCTACGATTGAAACTTCATGGTCCATGCACAGAAGTCAGTTTTCGGCTCTCAAAAGAAATTTCAATTATTGTTCTGTTGATATTTGGCTCTGTTGACTAATGATTATGGCCAACCACTGCCCTAGTGTAGCCACTAGTCATGAAATAAGCAAATGTTTATTTTGGACAAAGACTGACACTGGTTTTCAAGGTGCTATTGCCATTACACTTAAATTAACATTTCTTAATATTTCTTTTGTTTGTTTTTGGAAACACTTGGTCTTTTTTTTTCATTTTAATCATTCTGATGATTGTGTCATTAATTTATTCTCTTTTTGTGAAGTGCCCATTCAATTTAATCTATTCCCTATACACTATTGTATTAGTTGTTTTTTCTAGAGAAATATTCTCAATTAAATTTAAGCAAGTTAGAGACTGATCCAGGTGAAGAGTTATGATTGGCCGTGCCAGGTTTGTTATATTAATTAGGTACTCAAGTATGGAGGCCAAGAAGGCAAGTGGAATGTATGAGTTGGGAGATGAGGATAGACGTAAGTTTAAAGATTATATATAATATTTAAATGCTCTCAGACTATGGATGAATTAAAGCCATGGAAGTAAATAGTGTCAGCCAGACTAAGGCTAACTCCTTGGATACTCCATCCCTAAAGGTTTGGAAAAGAAAATATCAGAAGGGAGACTGCAAACAAGTGGCTAGTGAGTTAAGAGAGAAAACCAAGGGTTTGACAGGTTTAGGATTTCAAATAAAGTGAAGTATATTTCAAAGAAGAAGGGGATGAAAAAATGGCGGCGGAGTAAACAGACGCACCTGGAGCTTTGTCGCTGGGCAGAGGGAGAGAGAGCGGCTGGGAGTCGCACTGGGAGTGATTGGAGGCAAGTTGGGAGCCAGTTATCCTCCAGGAGAAGGCGGGGAACTGCTGGACGGGGCTCTCCCAGCCAGGCAGCCCCACTGCAAAGGGTTTTTGCCTGCCCGAGCC
>PVJN01040087.1:8798-19570 GCA_004026805.1 Lasiurus borealis | reverse complement strand
GCTGCGGAGGCGCCGCCGGTGCCCTCCATCCGGGCCGCGTCGTCCTGCGGGCGGGAGACACTGGCCACTGCGCCCACCCCCGTCTTCCCTCCCGCCCTCTAAGCAGCCGGGAGCTGCATTACCCTCCCTAATGCGGCTTCTTGTGGGCCACAGGCCGCGGCCCGGGAGGAGAGTGCGGGCCGGTCCCCAGCGGGATGGGCGTGTTGTGTCTGTGTTCCCAGTGCCTGTCTGTGGAGTGACATTCCCGCACCCACTGGCAGCAAAGCAGCAGCTTCCTTCTCTGCACCCGCAGCCTCTGCCCCGAAAGCCACGGGCGCTCTCTCCGCTCTGCGGGGCCGGGCCCAAGGACATTCACATTACACCCCCCCACCCCACCCCCATCTTCCCTCCTGGGACAGTCCCTGCCCCGCTCCTTGAATGGAATCCCATTCATCCTGTTTGAGGTTTGACCCGGCTGATCCTCAGATCCTCCTCTGGCGGATCCGGGCGTGTTGTGTGTCTAAACATTCCGTCTTCAATGAGCGACTTGTCTTTAAGGGGAAGGAGGCTTGGAGGAGCGTCGGGAGACTCGGAGTCCGGTACTGGTTCTGCTGCTTTGGCGCTTTGTGACCTTGAACAAGTCAAGGCCTCCTCCCCGCCCAGACTTCAGTGGGGACGTGTCCCTGGGCCCTGCCTGCCCCCGGACCGAGGGATGTGTCCCCGAGTGCCTGTCAGACAGATGCCACGCAGATGTTTACCCTGGTTAATGGGCTCTGGAGCGGCGGCTTCTAATTTTACCGCCTGCGAGATAAGGTATTTGGAAACTGGTCCCCTCCCTCGTTCTCACCGGCCGGGCTTGGAACACGAGGGTGTTTTGGAATTCCGAAAGCAGTTTGAGTTAAACCCGTAAGCGTGGGCTGGTGTGTTATACTACAGTGACACTGAAGGTTAACTACAAAATTTTGACTGGTTTTATCATTGCATAGTGTTTCATTCTAAATGCCCTGTTTTTTTGTGTGTGTATTTTTTTTTTAAATAACTTGGTTTATATTTTTCACATGATAGTCAGACATTTTACCTCTGCATGGTTGGTTTCTCCTCTGTCCTGCCAGCTTTCCTTTTTTAAAGAGGTTTGCTTAGCTAGCATTTGGGAGATTTTTTCATGATACTCAAAATAATCAAATAACTGCTTTTAAAAAGCAGGCAGAGCTGTTAACTGTAACACCCTGCTTTTGTTTTAAAATGCCTTCTAGAGACAGATGGTATTTTTCTTAGTCCCTCTTGGTGGCCTTTAACTTTGTATTTCCTTCTTTCTTTCTTTCTTAATATATTTTATTGATTTTTTACAGAGAGGAAGGGAGAGGGATAGAGAGTTAGAAACATCGATGAGAGAGAAACATCCATCAGCTGTGTCCTGAACACCTCCTACTGGGGATGTGCCCGCAACCAAGGTACGTGCCCTTGACCGGAATCGAACCTGGGACCTTTCAGTCCACAGGCCGACGCTCTATCCACTGAGCCAAACCGGTTTTGGCTGTATTTCCTTCTTGATCCCTGAAAATACTACTGGTAGGATTGATCCTTTCCTGTTTTAACACAGTTGGGGTTGATTGTAAATGTAATGACGTGTGAATCTTGATAGTATCGCAAACGACAGCCCTAACCAGTTTGGCTCAGTGGATAGAGCGTCAGCCTGCAGATTGAAAGGTCCCAGGTTCGATTCTGGTCAAGGGCATGTACCTTGGTTGTGGGCACATCCCCAGTAGGAGGTGTACAGGAGGCAGCTCATCGATGTTTCTAACTCTGTCTCTCTTCCTTCCACTCTGTAAAAAAAATCAATAAAAATATTTTGTATTATTTTTATTTATTTATTTTTAAATATTTTTTAAAAATGTATAAATATATCACAAATTACATACCCAAGACATGAATAAGATTTTCTTCCTTTGTTGTATATTTGGTGTTCATCATCACGATGAATCATTGAAACAAGATTGGGTCATTTTTTTTTTTTTTTGCAGTTTGTAGACAGCAGCACTTCCAACAGGAATGTAATGTGAGCCCCACAGACGCAATGTTAAGTTTCCTAGTAAGTACACTTAAAAGGGTGGTATCTTATTTTTTTTATTTTAAAAATATTTTTATTGATGTCAGAGAGGAAGGGAGAGAGAGCGAGAAACATCAGTGATGAGAGAGAGTCATTGATTGGCTGTCTCCTACACACCCCACACTGGTAATCCAGCCGGCAACCGGGCATGTGCCCAGACTAGGAATTGAATGGTGACCTGGTCCATAGGTTGACGCTCAACCACTGAGCCACACTTGCTGAGCAAAAGGGTGGTATTTTTAAAATAATGGCTTTTATTAACTCACCTGTATCAGAAATACTGTCATTTCAGCACATAATCAGTATGAAACATCTGTTAATGCAATATTTTACTCTTTTTTTGTACTAAAGCATTGAAATCTGGTGTGAGTTCAGAATGGATTAGGGAAGATTCACACTAGAGAGCATATTCCCGTTCAGACCAGCACATCCCAGCTGCTCAGCAGCCACCTGTGTCCAGTGGCCACCACAGGGGGAACGCGGTGTAGAGTGTGTTCATGTGCAGTGTCTGTGGTGACCTTGAATCGACCCGACCCGGTTCTTTCCTACAGCCCCATTCTCCCCGGCTGGGAATAACTGGGAAAACATCGGACTGTGTTCTCATCTGACACATTCAGATCTTCGTAGAAGTCTTTAGTTTGCAGTTCGTCCATTACATAGAGTCCCATGACTGCCTACTTTTAGACAAAGTTACATTTTTGGAATTTCCCGTTAGCAAAATAGTGTTGCATGCTATTATCTGTAGTCATTTGCCTTTTTTTTTTTTTGGGTCAGTGAATGACATTTCAAGGATGTTTTCCCAAGAAACAAAACGGGCTGTATTTTAAAGATTATTTGTTGACTTGCCCCTAAGATCTGGACCTGAAAGCATTTAGGCTGTGCATAAAGAACTCAGAAATAGGAAGTTTAATAAAAAGCGCCTGATTCAGAGCCTAAAGCACGAAAACTGTCTTGGTCACTAGCATCTTTCTATTTTAGAAAAGAGCAAACAGTTGCGGTTGCTGAGTCTTTTTGTGCATTCTGTCTGGGGAATGGAGCTACGGATACTTTTTCCTCTCCCAGAGAAATTCTAACTTGAGTGAGGAAGTTGTATGGCTCTGAACTGTGTCTCATTCAGAAGACGGGCAGGCTGGTGGTAGCATGTGGGTTGTGTTAGCAGCAGGACTCTTACCTCCCGTGAACCCACGCGGTGTGACTAGCTGGCTCTACTCATCTCTGTCCCATGGACCCACGCGGTGTGACTAGCTGGCTCTACTCATCTGTGTCCCAAGAGCCCTTTCACCACACGTCACTAGGGCCTATGAGTTACATTATTGTGTGCTTAATATTTAACGCCCATTCAGCAAATGGACACTTATTTCAGTGTCTTCCCAACGACGCCGAAACATTTAGAGCAGCGGTTCTCAACCTTCCTAAGGCCGCGAGCCTTGCATACAGTTCCTCATGGGGTGGTGACCCCCAACCATGAAATGTTGCTACTGTGATGCATCGTGATGTCCATATCTGATTTTCTGATGGTCTTAGGCGACCGCTGTGAAAGGGTCGTTCGACCCGAGGGGTCGCAACCCACAAGTTGAGAACCACTGATTTAGAGGAATCAGCATAGGTCTTCCTCTTTTTGAACCACCGGCAGTCCCGTGACTGATAAAACAACGAATTGGAGTGGGAAGTGATGAGCTGCTAGTCCTTTCTAGTTAGTAACTGTGTGACCTCTGAACTGAAACTCTTTGGGCCTCCATTTCTCCTCTGTGAAACGAGTTGGTCCCGGTGATGACCAAGGGGTTATGTTGGTCCCAAACTTAATGGATAGCAGAGACTTCCATGAAGGTCAATAGTATTCATATTGGCTACCTCACAGGTTGAGGCAGCCTGGCCCGTGTTGTGTGGGCAGCCTGTTAGTAAGCTGCCTGGTATCTTTGAATGAGAGAACAGCCAGGAAGAGCTCAGTAGATGTTCGATAATCTTGTTAATTAATAATTAAGTCACTGGTAGGCTTGAATTTATAGCCTAATTCAGTAAACACAGACTAGATAATTTTTTTTAAAACTTGTTATTTACTTTCCCACATCACTAATCATTGGTGTGAGTAGCTAAATCTTTTATCTCCTCAGGGAGAACATAGCACTATTGTCTATTACATCCTATGGAGAACTTAAATCTTAGGTCACAGTGTTCAGAGCTCCTGGTTTTGGTCTCGTTAGCTCTCTCTGAAATGACCTATGGAGAAGTTGTTTTTTAAACAAAAATTACAAAGGTAAATAGTATTATCATTTAAAATAATAAAACTGCTTCTAGCCTTTGTTACTGCCAAAAATTGACAAAAGGAAAAGCAAAGCCTTGATCCTACAAAGCTGTGTACTATATAAAAGCCTTTATTATTAGTTTTTATTGAACTTCAGAATAGTCTGCCTGGAGAACCCTTCTAAAGGCCACAGTATTGAGCAGAGCCATAAAGTTTTGCAGCTCTTTAAATTCCTGCACTGCAATGCAGCAATAGCGAGCGCTCGGTGAATGGTCTTGTCGCGGTGTGCCAGGGCACGGTGTCCCAGGTTCTGTGCTGCCGCCTGCATTTTTATGGCGGCCGAGGAAACTTGGCCAAGACCCTCCAGCTAGTCAGTGGTCAAGCGAGGTTTGAAAAGGAACGGTCTCAAAAGCCCGCGCTCCTGGCCTCGGGGCCAGTCCCTCGGGGCGTTTGCGGAAGTCCAGGCAAGGGCTAGAGGCGACCTTGAGGTTGGCTAACTCCCCACCCCTCCTTGTACTCAATTCACATGAAGCTTACAATCGTTTTCATAAAAAGTGACCGTTTCACCATCTTGAGGGACAGTGCTATTTTAAATGTAAATGTGTTAAATGTATCTTTCTTTTCTCAGCGTTCTACTTTGAACAGACCATGGCAGTATAGATGCTGAAGAGATACTTGGGATTTTTTAGCAGGGTAGGAGCTAAACATATCACCAGGTTATTATATTGATGTTATATAAGCATCTTTTTTTTCTTTCTGTTTATACAGATGGGCAGTCGTTTTTCAGTAAAAGTTTGGTGGGTTGCTGCCTTGAAGTGCTGTTGCCATGGTTATTTCACAACCTATGGCTCAAGGCATGGTGGTGATGGAGTTCTATTGGGACACTTCCTTGCTTGTTTTATTTCGCTGCTGAGGTAGCGGGATGACTGCTGTTCATACTGATTAAAAAGATTTAGAGGGCTCTGTGGAGGGGGAATGAGCTTTATGCTGGCTGTGTTGTTTGAGATGCTTGCTAGATGCAAAAAACATTACCCTTACATCTGCTGTTACTGGATTTTGTAAAATAAAAGTCCTTGCATTCGACATCATGCAGAACAGTAGAAGACTACAAATATGAAGTAGTTTTTATTAAAACTAATAAGTGACATTCAACATATTAAGTGTGCAATTCAGTACAGGATCTTGCCAGTGGTGTGGTTAGTGTATTTGGAGCACATGTTAACTGAAGGTTGGGTAGCATCATGATGTATAACATGCTGTGACTATAATCATAGCTCAAGCAAACGCAGAGGCCCTGTGGGAGGAGTGTGCCCACATCCTGGAGAAACACGAGGAGGCCTGTGTGGCTGGAGCAGACAGGGTATGTGAGGGGAGAATGGAGGAGACGCTGTCAGAAAGGGGGTGGTGCTAGGGGCTGGTGTAGGATCCGGTCCTCAAAGGGCTATGGTAAAGACAAAGCACATGGAGAGAAATTTATATGGAAGAAATGAAACACAGCAGTTTACTTATCCTCTATAATAAACCCTGATATGCAGTCGACCCAACGGTCGGTCGCGATGACACTCACTGACTGCCAGGGGCAGGCGCTCAATGCAGGAGCTTCCCCTTGGTGGTCAGTGCGCTCCCACAGGGGAGCCCACTCAGCCAGAAGCCGGGCTAATGCCTGGCAGTGAGCAGCAGTGGCAGGAGCCTCTCCCGCCTCCGCTGCAGGCCGGGGGTAAGGAGCACGAGTCCTGGACTGCGAGAGCCTGGGACTGCAAAAGAGATGTCTGACTGCCAGCTTGACATCCTTCAAGGGGTTCTGGACAGCAAGAAGGTACAGGCCAGGCTGAGGGACTCCCCCCCCGCCCCCTGGAGTGTACAAATTTCGTGCACCCTCCCTCTAGTCCTATATAATAAAAGCCTAATATGCAAATTGTCCCCTTGCCGGGAATTCAATTACTTGCTATGACGTGCGCTGACCACCGGGGGCAGCATGGAACATGGCGGGCATCTGCGACATGGCACTGGCAGTGAGGGGTAGTGGAGGTGCTGCCGGCCACCGTGGGCCCTGAAGAGAGCGGGACCACTGGGATGGGATGGTGGAGCAGGTGTGTGGGTGATGCCAGGACAAGGGTGCAAGCAGGACCCGATCACCCCCCAGACAGCGACGAGCAGTGGGGGGCAGGGCTGCTGCATGGCTCCCAGGCACGGAGGGAGCTGGGCAGGGGCCCAGTGGCTCAAGTGGAGTGGGGCCCAGAGGCTCAGGTGCTGCCCAGGGCCCAGAAGTCAGCTGGGACCTGCGCTTCCATGCCAAACACTCGCTCTTCGATCGCCGGCCAGGCCTAGGGACCTCAATCAGGCATGAGTTTCGTGCACTGGGCCTCTAGTTGTATTACAAGTAAGTCTGAGTAGCAGGCATTGCCTAGATGACTTCACTATAGCAAGTAAGAGTCACTTGGCTTACGTGTGAATTCTGGCATCACTATTTATTGACTCTTTGACCCTGGGAAAGGTTATGTGAACCCTCAGGTCCTTGTCTCTAAGCAGAAGATAATAATGGTAACCACGGCCCGGCTGGTGTAGTTCAGTGGTTGGGTTGGACCTGTGAACCAGGAGGTCACAGTTCAATTTCTGGAGGGAGCACATGCTTGCGTTTCTGGCTCAATCCCCAGTAGTGGTCATGCAAGAGGCAACCTATCAATGATTTTCTCTCATTGATGTTTCTTCTATCTCTTCCTCTCTGACATCAATAAAAACATTATTAAATATATATTTTAAAAGATAATGGTAACTGTGTAGGGTTGTTAGGATGATAAAATGGATTTTTAAAGGGAAACTTGCCTATTGTGTAGTAAACGCTCAGTAAGTGTTAGTTATCTATGTGTATAAAAAGCCAGCGGCCAGCACAACTGGTCGCTATGATGTCCACTGCTGCCAGTGAACCGGCCAGATCAGCGTTGGGGTCTGCCAGCCAACCTCCCATGGCCCCTTCCCTGGCCGCTGACCCCAGATACCTCCCACCCCATTTGGGGGCGGGGCCCGCTGCCATTTGCCCACAACTTTTCCCCCTGGTTGGCCCAGCTCTGATCAAGCTCTGATCGAGGCAGGCCGGCTGGCCAACCTCCCACCATCTCCTCCCGACAGGCCCATCTATGATCCTCCCCGATTGGGGCCAGGCTGGCCGGACCCCACCCATGCACGAATTTGTGCACTGGGACTCTAGTTTATAATAAGTTTCATTCCCTCTGGAAAGCTTTCACCATCTTTCCCTTGGCCAAACCCACCAATGCAGGCATTCAACCTGGTGTTTCCCCTACCCCCTTTTTTAAAAATTTAATTCACACACCATAAAATGCACCTTGTAATGTGTATAATTCAAGCAGTTTTTGGGGTATTTACAAGATTGCACGCCATCACCACTATCTGACTTGAGAATATTTTGCCTGGTGAGTCTTTGCAGTACTTGGCATAGTTACAGTCTTTTTGTGTGATTGCTTGGTGGGTGTCTGTTTCTTGTCCGGTTAATTTTTATGTCACCTTTTAGTTGCTCTTTACCACCAGTGCTTATCCCAGTGGCTGGCCACATAGTCCGTGCTCGGTGTGATGATTTGTGGAATGGAAGAAGATATGATGCAGACACAGTTGTGAAGAGGCACGTGTGTGTGTGTCCTGTAATAGGGTTTTGCATTTGATCCTGTGGATGATCAGATACCATCAACAGTTTTAAGAGGTGGGATGATACAGCTAGGTTTGTATGAGAGAATTCTGGCACCAGGACGGGGCAGACGGTGGGGTAAGGGAGATAAAAAGAAACAGGACCAGCAGTCAGGAGACGGGTTGGTGCAGGCCGGACTCGGCCTGGAGGAGAAGAGAAAGATCCAGTCCACAGGAGGCAAAGTAGATCTAATGGCGTGTGTGTGAGAGTGAACGTGCATGCAAGCAAGCGTGATTGCTTGCACGTGTGAGTGTGTGCATACGTGTGAGTGTGTGCCCATGTGTAACTGTGTTTGTGACTGAGAGAGAGAGGAAGGAAGGGCAGTGGCTGGAGCTGAGGATAACAAGTTTATTGCTTCAGCAGCCAGGCTTGTTTTTCCTTTACGAGAGAGAACACTCGCGAAGGAAAGGATTTAGAGGGTTCTGGCCGGGGATGGGGGTGGGGGTGGGGATGAGCTTTATGCTGGCTGTGTTGTTTGAGATGCCTGCTACATGCAAAAAGACATTGCTCTTCATTCCTAAATCTTTACTTAAATAGAGCAAGCAAGGAAGTGTTTGCCATGTGCTGGTGGTGTTTAATGGGGTTTGGCGTGTTTGACTGCTGCCTGGGCACCTGTGGCACACCACACACGTCGCTGTTGTGCTTGTCGGTTGCTTACCAGCCCCACCCTGACCCCCCACTCGACAAAGCTTCCCTGGCAGTGGCTGGCCTGGGCCCCATCCGGGTGCTCCCAGCACCTACCATAGTGTATACTTACACGCTTTTTACAGCCGTGTGCTCTGTGTCTGCGTTGGTGGCTTATGTGCTGCCTTTCACTCTGTTGAATGTTTATATTTCTCTCTAATGGCTGTCGTGAGAGTACTGTCAGTAACTAGTAGTTTACCTCACAAGAGATAAAAGTGTAGGAAGATTTTTGTGATAGAACTAGATATGGGAAGGGAGGTTTGGCCACAGTGTGAGGAGAGACAGTTTGGGATTCACAGGGAAAACACACACTCTCCAGGAGGAACAGAGAGTATTTTGTGGGAAGAAACACAAACTGTGAAAGGGTGTGACACAGTGAGTCTGAGCTCAGACTCTGGAGCCAACCTGCCTGGTTTCAGATTCCAGCTTTGCCACCTCCTAGCTCTGCGACCTTGGGTGAGTTATTTAACATCCGTGCCTTGTTTTCCTCTTTAAAATGGGCTTAATATGCCAAAACTGGTTTGGCTCAGTGGATAGAGCATCGGCCTAGGCACTTGAGGGGTCCCAGATTTGATTCTGGTCAAGGGCATGTACAGTGGTTGCGGGCACATCCCCAATAGGGGGCGTGCAGGAGGCAGCTGATCGATGTCTCTCTCGTCAATGTTTCTAACTTTCTATCCCTCTCCCTTCCTCTCTGTGAAAAATCAATAAAATACATATATTTTTTTTAAAAGGGCTTAATAAAGGAATTTCTCCAGGCGGTTGTGAGGCGTCAGGTGCTTAGAGCACTGTGTTAGGTATAGAATGAGCTCTTGGACGCTTGCTCTTCCTGAGTTCTGTCCAGCAACCTCAAGGCTGCCCGGCGAACAGGATGCAGTTGGGAAGATTGTTAGGGCGCTGCACCCAGCAAGGCCACGCTCTGCTTGTGCTGAGGGGCCCGGTGGCATTTGCACACCTGTCACGTTGATAGGGTGGAGAGGGAATGGCTTGCTTTTCTTAAAAATGAAGGCTTACCTTTTCTTTCTAGTATTTTCTGTATGCAGACCACAGCTGAGATTTATCACTTACAGAACCACTCAGCTTCTTTCTACCCTCTCGAGAGGACACCTTCTGGGTTTCCTTGTACAGAACACCCCGTTCTGGCTCCTTTCTGTGTACGTGTTCTCACCGGGCAATCGTGGGCGCTCTGTGGAAGCAGGGTTTCACTTTGTTTTCCCACTCCAGGCTCCCCCATCTTAGGGCATTGCTGCCTCTGGTAGCATCCAGTAAGGACTTGTGTACTGAGTGGCTCAGCGGCATTCAGGGGACACCATTAGATGCTGCTTCTGTGCTGGGCCTGGGCACAGCCCGTCTCAGCGAGCTCCCAGTGGAGCACAATCACACAAACAAAACAGTGCCATTCCGAAAGGTAAGGATTGCACGGGGACAGAGCACAAGGTTGGGACACAGTGGTGATAGGAGTCATCTTGATGTGTTGGGAACTTTTACCAAGGATGAGGAAAAGGAGCTGCAGGTGATAGGGAAGGGCTTTTAGGTAGGGGGAAGAGCTTATCTACACTAATAAAAGAGAAACATGCAAATTAACCATCACTCTGCCATGCCAAACCACACCAGCCAGCCAATCAAGAATGAGTGTGCAAATTAACCTAACCAAGGTGGTGGCCAGCCATGGACCTGGAGCAAGCAGGAGGCTTGGGTTGCCCCGCCAATGGAGGAAGCCAAGCTCCGCTCAGGCTACAAAGTTAATTATTGAAGATAAACAAATCCAAGATCCTTGCTTCCAGTCAGCCCTGGCCTCCGCTCAAGGGGATGCTGAGAAAGGAAGGAAGGAAGGAAGGAAGGAAGGAAGGAAGGAAGAGAGGGAGGGTTTGGACCTTGGGTTCCGGGGGGTGATCAGGCCAGAATGGGATGGCAGGAACCGTTGGGGGTAAGCAGACCAGCAGGGGAGCCAGTTGGGGTGAGCAGGCTGACAGTGGGGGTCAGTTGGAGGTGATCAGGACAGTGGAGGGGGGGCATTTGGAGTGAGCAGGCCAGCAGAGGGGCAGTTAGGAGTGAGCAGGCCA
>PVJN01040086.1:0-19470 GCA_004026805.1 Lasiurus borealis | reverse complement strand
CTTAGGGGGAAAGGGGTGAAGGGTATACAGGGAGAGACTGGACAAAAATCATACACCTATGGATGAGATCAATGGGAGGGAGCTAAGGGCAGAGGGAGGGTGGGAGCTGGGTGGAGGGGTACTATGCAGGGGAAAAAAAAGAGAAACAAATGTAATAATCTGAATAATAAAGATTTAATTAAAATAAAAAAAAATAAAAAATAAAATAAAAATAAAAAATAAAAAATAAAAAGATATTTGTTGGGAGGGGAAAAAAGGGATATCTGTAATACTTTCCACAATAAAGATACATTTTTTAAAAATATTTTGATTGGCTTTCCATCACCGAAAGATTTAATTTAAACACTCTACCCTACCAGTCTCTTCTTTGCCTGCTCTTGACACAAATGTCTGTGATCTTTTATCTTGCATATTTTATCTCTCAGTCACATTAAATTTCTCACCTTGCCTTATCAACCTACTTATGCTTTTAAAACTTTGTATCTGCTTTTCACTAGAATGTTCCCCCTTACACTTTCTCTGTTTAACAAATCCCTTCTTATATTCTAAGACCAAGTTCAAACATGATCTCCAATGCACAGACTTCTTGACCTCTCTGACAGCCTACAGCATATCCCCATCTTAATCCTAACCATATTTTATTAGTTTTTATGGAAAACAGTTATTAAGTTAAAGGGAAATTATGAGTTTATATGTCTATCTCCCTCCTAGAAGTGCAAGTCAGTAGAACTTTCAGGATGATGGTAATGTTTTTCTGTGTTGCCAAATAAATATTTAAATGTTGCTATTGAGCACTTGAAATGTGGCTAATATGACCAATAAATATTTACATGTTGCTATTGAGCATTTGAAATGTGGCTAGTATGACTAAAAAACTGAATTTTTAAATTTTTATTTACATTAATTTCAAAAATTTCAAAAGCCACATGTAGTTAGTGTCTAACAAGTTGTACAGCACAGTTCTATTCTGTGCCCAGCACAGATCCTGCCTAATAATAGGTAGCTAATACCTTTTTGTTGAATGGATAGATGGATGGATGAAAACAATATCATTATTTTAGCTTTCAAGGACATTTACTTATTACATATACCTCTAGTCCTAAGAAGAATACAAGGTTTTTCAAATGTATCTAGGAGCTCCTGAAAGTCATAGTACTCATTTCAGAACATAATGAAATTGATGTATTTATTTAACTATACAAATAAAAAAGTGTCATTATATTCCCAAAATATACATAAAGTTTGTTAAAGATCACTTTTTTAGCAGGATAAATCCTCTTACCAAAGTTATGAGAAAGTTGAAACTGAGAGCTTGAACAAAAAGCTTGATACTAAGTGTGTTCTTTGACAATTAAATGCTTCTTTTCAGGACTGTATCCAGGAACATGCTGTGCTTTGTTTGAGGAAACATGGAGTATTGAGTTTATATGAATGTTCACAGTAGAGGTGGGAAGTTGTGTTCTAAAGGAATAAGAAATGCTAGCAGCAAAAATTTCATAATGCAGCAAATCATAACAAAAAGAGGGTTTATTTCTTGCTCAATCATAATCTGACAGGATTTGGGAAGCTCTCTAGGGAGGCTCTCCTCCAAAGGTTGGCTCAGGGATACAAGATCCTTTCACCCAATGACTATACCATCATCCATCATTAACATTTAGCTTTCACTCTCACTGTGGAAGGAGAACATAGTGTTTGGGAATGCAGATCGGACACCTTATCACTTTAGCTTGGAAATGACACCCATCACTATTCACATTCCATTGAACATACCTAACTGCAGAGCAAGAAAATTTAGAGGAACATGCAAATATCAGTGAGTTCCAATGTTTAAGGCCCTAGCCAAATCCATTAAAATTACACTTGATGATTTGATTTACCCTTAAGAATTTTTGTTGTTGCTGTTAATCCTCACCTGAGGATATATTTCCATTGATTTTTTAAGATAATGGAAGGGAAAGGGAGAGACACAGAGAGAGGAACATGGATGTGTGAGAGAAAACATTGATTGGTTATCTCCCACTCCTGAACCAGGGACAGGGATAGAGCCTGCAACTGAAGTACATGCCCTTGACTGGAATCAAACCCAGGACTCTTCAGTCCAAAGGTCAGTGCTCTATCCATTGAACCAAATAAGCTAAGGCTACCCTTAAGAATTTTAAATATACACAAAGTATTTGGCTTTTGTCAGTGGCTATATAAGATGATAAATATTTATCTCTATCTAACAGATAATTCTCAACCAGATGAGAAGCTCATGTCCAAGAAAGATAACTAAAGTACAGTAAAGGAAACCATAGATTCACATCTCAGTTCTCATTTTACTGTGAGGGCTATAATTTCCTCCACATTTTAAAAACAGCTCTTTCTCAAAATTAATTTTTATGAGACTGCAGTACAATAGGAAAAGACAGAGTATAACAATGGTACACTCTTTCTCTCTCTCCCTCTACCATGTGCTAACAAGAAAATAGCCAGCCATCTGCAAATCAGATAGCTTCTTTTGTTATATCTGGGAAATCATGGCATATTTTATCTCAAATTTGATCAGGTCACTACTACTTGGAAATATCTTAAATCTCTATTACACCTGAGTTCTACTCAGCAGTCCTCCATTCATTACTGGAGACAGGGAATGTGTTATTGCATGGACTGTGTCAGAGTTTCCAGTTTTCAGAGAAAACACTCACTTGTGAAAGTAACTTGGCTTACAGACATTTACAGCATTGTACCACTCCTCACAGACTCATCGTCATGAAATCATTCTCTGAGAGAAAGTTTTCCAGGGTGGAAAAGCAACTCAACAGAACTTTTCCTTCATTCCAATATCAGAATTTCTCCTCCCTCTCCTCCTCCTCCTCCTCCATCTCCTCCTCCTTCTCCCTCTCCTCCTCCTCCTCCTTCTCCTCCTCCTCCTCCTCCTTCTCCTTTTCCTTCTCCTTCTTCTTCATGTGTGTGTGTGTGTGTGTGTGTGTGTGTGTGTGTGTGTGTGTGTGTGTATGATTTTGTCATGAGTAAGGAAGATATTCGGTTTTTGTCTTTAGGATTCAGATTTAATCTGTTTATATTTACTGAAATAAATGTGTCTGCCAAGTAAGCAAGACTATGAACCAGATAATATCTTGCTTCCAATAAGTGGAAAGGATGGTGTGAATTTGAGAAACAGCTGCTATTTCAACTCTTAACTGAATACTGACTCGTGTTTTGCCAGACCTCAGCCAGTCAACAGCTGTGTGTGTGCACCAGTGGAATATTAAGAAAGTTTTCTTATAAGCTCAAATTATAGAAAACAGCTAAGCTTTCATAGCCTGTATTTTCTAAGTTTTGCTTTGTTAATAATATTATTCAAGCACATCCATATGTTTGTAAAACATTTCCTCATCTCCATTTTTTTTTTTTTTTGCTATAATCAATACTGAGCCAACTGGCTCAGAGTGGAAATTTTCAAGTTATTTTGGCTGTGACGTATCCTCCAAAATAATGAGGCATTTTGCCCCCTCTGTATTCACATCTGCCAACATGTGTCATTTGTAGGTATTCACATTATCCAAATAAGTCTCTGTGACATCCTGCTATGGACTGAATGTTTGTGTCCCCACCCCCCCAAATTCATATGTTGAAATCCTATGTGATATATTTGGAAGTGGAGCCTTTAGAAGGTAATTAGGTCATGAGGGTGGAGCTCTCATGAATGGGATCATTGCCCTTATACAAAGAGACACAAGTGAGACCACCTGTCTCTCTCTCTCTCTCTCTCTCTCTCTCTTTATCCCTCCCTCTACCATGTGCCAACAAGAAAATAGCCATCTGCAAATCAGAAAGAGGAACCTCCTATACCTGACTGTGGTATCAGATTTCCCAGCTTCCAGACTATGAGAAATCAATTTTTATTGTTTTCATCACCTAGTCTACAGTTTTCTGTTACAGCAGCCCAGACTGACTGAGAAACATCTATATATGGAACATTATGCACCATAGAAAAATCACACTTACAAACTATAGTGTATGACATAGAAAAATATTTAAGATATTTGAAAAGTCAGGGCAAACACTTCAATGTGATCTCAATTCTTAAACAAATATATTGTATAACACAAGTTTCCTTATTTCTCTTATCCCTTTTAAATGGTCTGTTTTCTCTAGAAAATAAGATATTGGAAAAGCAAATTTTGTATCTTAGGTCACTCTACATGGCCCTCTTGTGAGTGGAGGGGCCCTGCAGCTTTGCCACAGGTCACATCTTCCCTGCCAAACACTTCTGAACCCAAACCACACAATGTACTATTTCCTCTCCATGAACACTAGAGATTAATATAAGACAAGTATCACCTTATTTGATTGTTTTGTTCCTTCCTTGTCAGAATACCACCACTAAAAACTGTACTCAGTGGCTGACAAAATTTAAGGAAATATTACATGTGGGAAAAGCAAACCTAAAGAAATGCTCAAAAAAATGTACCAAAGAGCAAAAGAAAGCTCCCAAAAAGTTAATTTCACTATAGGAATCCTCTTATAAGGTTAATCCCATGTTTTTTGTAAAAAATATTATTAATTATTTTAGAGAAATAAAGGAACAGAGAGAGAGAAAGAGAAACATCAATCTATTATTGCACTTATTTATATATTCATTGGTTGCTTCTTTTATGTGCTCTGACTGGATATAAGCCCACAACCTAAGCATATCAGGACGATGTTCTAACCAACTGAGCTATGCAGCAAGAGCTAACCTTTTTATTTTTAATTCATAAAATATTTTAATAACAAGTGATTGAACATTGACTCAACCTATTTCAGCTAGAATAAACAAGCTATTTTGCAAGTTCCATTTTTTTTCTTACATCACACAAAGAACCTCAGTGCAGTCCCCATGAATGATGAGTGAGACATTTCATCATATTTCCTTTTAACAACCAGACTTTCCCTCATGTGGCAAATTTAATGACTCATTTACAAAGGCAAGTTTTTCCACTACTAATATTTACAGGATTGCTACAGGTTGTATAAGTACTCCATCCTCCAAATGTCTTGAAACTACGAAGAAAAGGCTACTGGGATTGTGGTTCATTCTTTATACAAGAATGATCTTCAGAGTCAGGTCCATCTGAACATGAATCTTTGCTCTACAGTTTATTAGTAATGGCTTTAGGCCATAACTTAGCTTCTCTAAGTATGAGTTTCTTATCTGACAATAAGGTTTATGATATTTAATGTATAGAGTTTTGTAAGGATTAAATAAAGGAATATATTTTAAGCAGGTTATTTATATTATTACTAGAGGCCCAGTGCACAAATTTGTGCACCAGTGGGGTCCCTCAGCCTGGCCTGCAAGATCAAGCTGAAACTGGTGCTCTGACATCTCCAGAGGGGTCTAAGATTGCAAGAGGGCACATTCCAGGCTGAGGGACCCCACCAGAGCATGATTGGGGCTGCGGAGGGACTCAGGAGGTTGGCAGCTGGGGAGGACCATGGGAGGGCTCCAAAGCATGTCCAGCCCATCTTGCTTAGTCCCAATGGGCCAGATTCTAGCAACAAGCTAATCTACTGGTCGGAGCATCTGTCCCTGGTAGTCAGTGTATGTCATAGAGACTGGTAAACCAGTCAACTATCTGCCCCTTCATGGTCAGTGCACATCATAGCAACTGGTCAACTGTTCAACTGTCTGTCATAGTGAGCGATTGAGCAGACTTAGCATATCATTAGCATTTATGCTTTGATTGGTTGAACAGTCAACCAGATGACCAGATACCTAGCATATTAAGATTTTGTTATATAGGATTAGTGCTACTCTTTTAAAAGAGAGGAGACTATGTAGTCTTCTCTGTTTCTCCTTCTTGTTCTTCTTTTTCTTTTTCTTCTTTTTCTTCTTCTTCTTCTTCTTCTTCTTCTTCTTCTTCTTCTCCTTCTCCTTCTTCTTCTTCTTTTGTTTTACATATATTTTTATTGATTTCAGAGAGAGGAAGAGAAAGTGAAAGAGATAGAAACATTGATTGGCTTCCTCCTGCATGACCCCTACCAAGGATTGAGCCTGCAACTAAGGCACATGCCCTGACTGGGAATGGAACTGGTGTCTTTTTGGTGGATGCTCAACCACTTAGCCCAACCAGCCAGGTGCTACTATTTTTTTTTAAATATGGTATCTATTGCTGCCACATAGATAAATACTGAATGAATGAATGATATCTATAAAGAATTTAAAAATGAAAAAGAAAGTTCTGCTCACAAGAAATTTCCTAGCTAGGAAGTTGGTTGCTATTAAAATAATTATAAATGAAACTAGAGTTCAAGGTTTGATTTCATGGGGCCTAGTGAATTAATTTTATTACCCCATTACCAAGTATTCTCAGTAACTAGATCTGAGCATGGTCCCTGAGCATAGACACAGACTAATTCCTGATCCCTTGTATTCTTTGAATGTGAGTAGCAAAAATCAGCTCAAGGTAGTTTAAGTAAAAGGGGAAATGATACAAAACTCTGGGAACCGATGTCTCATGAGAGCCATCGGCAGGGATACACTGAGTGTTAAGGACTGGAATCAGAAAGTGGAAAACTTGTACCCTGTTTCCCCGAAAGTAAAACATCCCCTGAAAATAAGATCTACTTCCAGTTTTGCCTCTCGCTGTAATATAAGGCATCCCCCCCAAAATAAGACTTCCCTGATAATAAGGCCTCCCCCAACATAAGGTCTCCCTAGATTATAAGGCCCCCAAAGCTACCATAAGGTGTCTGACTCCTGATTTAAAGAGACTTTGCACTGCCTGAACAGCCCCGGCTGTGCTGCGGCCAATCAGTGAGCTGGTTTGTGATAACAACTACTACCGTATCGTATACAGCTAATAAATTTCCTTTTTTTTTTCTTCAACAATAAATGTGTACCGTATTCTTCTTCGTGGAAAAATAAGACATCCCCTGAAAATAAGACCTAGAGCATCTTTGGGAGCAAAACTTAATATAAGACACTGTCTTATTTTCGGGAAACAGGGTAGGAACTAGAGTTCTGGTTCTCTTTCTCTCTCTCTCTGAATTTGGTGATAAATATTTCTGCTTTGATATCTGTTGGTGTGGCTATGCTGAATACTTTATTCCCTTCACAGCATGGGATGTATTATTATAATTTACTCCAGGCATAGGACAAATCAGAAGCTGGGTTTATAAATAAGACCCATACTTGGCCTCAGCCTCTCTTCTTGGTCAAGGAGTTTTGAGTACCCCCTGAATTCTCTCTTCAACAATAGAATAATGGTTTATCTCATGCTTAGATGATTGAACTATTTATTTATTTATTTATTTATTTATTTATTTATTTATTTAGAGAGAGGAAGGGGGAGAGAGAGATGTCAGTGAGAGAAACATCAATCAGCTGCTTCCTACATGCTCCCTACTGGGGATGGAGCCTGAAACAGTAGCATTTACCCTGACCAGGAACCGAACCAGCAACCTATTGGTGCACAGGTTGACACTCAACCACTGAGCCACACCAGATAGGCTAGACATTTTCTTTGACTTCCATCAATTTGAGGGTACATTTTATGCCATTCCTTAATTCTTCCTCTTTTTTTTTTCTCCCTCCAAGAGTAATGTGGAACATGGGATGTTCGATACCAACCAAGATGAAATCCACTTATTGCAACCCAAAACTGGATAATATGAAAAAAAAAAAAACCAACCATCTAAATATATGAAAAAAGCCTGAAAAGTAAAAAGTAAATACTAGCAGGCTGATTGAGGACTAAAGTAAAAATTTGAATAAAAACCCATAGTCTGCCCTACCAGTTTGGCTCAGTGGATAGAACATCGGCCTGCAGAATGAAGGGTCCAAGGGTCCAAGATTCCAGTCAGGGACACATGCTTGGGTTGTAGACTTGATCCCCAATAGGGGGTGTTCAGGAGACAGCCAATTGATGATTCTCTCTCATCATTGATGTTTCTGTCTCTCCCTCTCCCTTCCTCTCTGAAATCAATATATATAAACCCATAATCTTAAACCCATAATCTGAGTAAGTTTAATGAAGTATTTTTTTTCTTTTTTGTCTCGTGGTACAGGTCAAATATCTGACCTGAGGGCAGGTCAAGTCCTGGAATTGTTTACCAGGCACTGTTGGAAAAACTCCAGAAGAAATTACCTCTTGGTAACCAGAATACCAGGAAAAGCAACTCCTGTGTGACAGAGAACGTAAGAGGAATCATAGGTACTATTTTTACATGCTTTATTTTCTCTTTTCTCTCCCAGCTCTGCCCTGAGACCAGTCCTAGCCCCTAGGCTGCATTGTCATAGCAGCAGAGGCAACATGGTATCTAAAATTCCCAAATAAAATCCATTTCTCTATGTAAAAGGGCTGTGCTGATCAAAGAATGAGATAGTCCTTGTAATTATTATTTTTTTCTTTTCTCTTGCTGCTTTATCCCCAAAGAAAACCCTAATACACAGAACAAGAGAATAGTGCAGGAAACTAAAACTCAGAGAGAACCTTTGCTTCCTGAGCATAAGAATCAGTAAAAGTTGGAGAGGGAGAGGTGTTTCTTGAGAATAGAGAATATAGGGAAAGTCAGAGAGGAAAGAACTGGAAAAGGACATATTTTAATTCTGAATGGAATCCTACAAAAAGTCTCAGACTCGGTGCCTAGTTGTTCACATGCAGAGCAAACTCAAAGACTTCAGTAACTGAATCACTGAAGTTCCAGACTGAACTCTGGGTGTAACATGCTGCAGATAGATTCAAGTAGCATAATAAAGACTTGAAAATGGAATTGACATTGGTATTACAGAAGGTGAGACACAATTTGAAATTTGAAACTAAGCAAGTTAATTACCTGCTAGACAAGCAAACAAACAAACAAAAAAATCAATATGCTCTAGGGGATTTTAACAGAACCTGGAATCTCATAAAATAATGTTCAAAATGTTCTGGATACAACCCAAAATTACCTAATGCAGAAAGAATGAGGAAAGTCTGACCAATACTCAGGAGAAGAGAAATTCAACAGATGCCAACTTCAATATTAACTCCAAATGGAATTTTGAGACAGAATATAAAACACCTACTATAACTATGAGGTAAAGATGAACATTCTTGAAATAAATGGAAAGGTAAAAGTTCTCAGGAGAGAGAGATAATTTAAAAAAAATAAAAATAGAAATTTTTAATTCATAAGATACCATATCTGAAATTAAAAATCCACCAGATAAGCTCAATAGCAGAATGGAAATGACAGAGGAAAGAGAACTTCAAGATAAATCAATTACACAATAAAAATAACAGAAAGAAAAAAACACAACCATAGGGGCTTGCTAATTTAATATTCATATTATTGGAATCTTAGGAAGAGAAAAGAAAGAGGTAGATTCAGAAAATATATTTGATGTAAAAAAGAAGGAATGCTTACCATTTGCAACAGCATGGACGGACTTGGAGAGCATTATGCTAAGCAAAATAAGCCAGTCAGAGAAAGATAAATATCACATAATCTCACTCAGTTGTGGAATATAATGAACAACATAAACTAATGAATAAAAATAGAGCCAGAGGGAAAAAATATTTTATAATATAATAGAAGTAATTCTGTTAGTTGTAGATTTGTTAATATTTCCTACAACTTTTGTGATATTATACTACCCTAGTATAATAAAAAATATACAGCCATCGCTTCTCGGCCTTTTGGCTAAGATCAAGTGTAAAAATATACAGAGATTGCCACAGGAGTCAGATTGGACTGGTGCCACGGGCAGCCAGGACCTGTGCCTGACTTCCACCGCAGGCCCTCCCAGTCCCCCTGCCTTTGCCGCTCTAGGCCAATGGAGCCACCACGCTGTCTTGGGCAGGCCCTCCTGTCTTTGTCTCTGTCTTCATTCCAGGCCTCACCTGCACGAACAACCTCTTCCTGTCTGGTTGTGAGGGTTACAGTGTCCTGGCCTAATTTGCATATTAGTACAATTTTGGTAATATTATTATATTTTAAATCTTTTTAAAAAATATATTTTATTGATGTTTTTACAGAGAGAAAGAGACAGAGAGTTAGAAACATCAATGAGAGAAAAACATCAATCAGTTGCCTCTTGCACACCACCTCCTGGGGATGTGACTACAACCAAGGTACATGCCCTTGACCAAAATCAAACCTGGGACCCTTGAATCCACAGGCTGACACTCTATCCACTGAGGTTGAAGCCTGTGCTGTTGAAGATAGAGTGGAAGGACAGACAGAAAAAGTGCCTTTAATGACATCATTTGAGCCTCTGACAGAACACCTCTGATATTTCCCATTATGCAAGAAACATTTTTCTTTTTTGCCTATTAATCTGAGTTGAGTTTACCTCTTCATTCCTTTCTGAATCCCATGTCTTTCTCCAAAAATGAAAACAAGAGCCATGTGATGAAAATGCTTCTACTTTTAATGCTAAATGATATCTTTATCTTTAGAAAATAATATAAAAGCATTCAAAAAGACAAAGTTTTATATATAGAAATAATCACTGAATGAATAGCAATGCATATATAAAAGGTAGTCATTTAGAATTTAAAACTGTATGCAAAAAAATGGGTTTTCAATTTCTATATTTATACAGAGTACTATTAATTCTGCTTTCACTAAAACATTTGAAGGACATCCTGAGAAGATATTTACCACTATCAACCCCTTATAATTCTTTTTTTTTTTGAGGAATATTGTATAATTAAAAATTTTATATATTTAAGGGGTATAATTTCATGATTGTATATAGATATACATTGTGAAATAATCATCACAATGAAGATAATTATCATATCATCTCAGAGAGCTTTGGGGATTTTTGTGTGTGGGCTGTTTTTTGGTTTTTTTTAATAATTCTTAAAAAACGAGAATAGATCCAGAAGGCCCAGGCCTTCCCAAACGCAGTTGTTACTCAAGGAAAGAATGGTTTTTCAAATTCTGTCATGGGTTTTTGCATTATAGGCTCAAACTATCTCCTCAAGGAAAAATTCTTCAAGTGTTCTGGAAAGCAGTCATTCCTAATCTTGGTGAAAATTATTCAAACTATACAGTGGAAAAAGGATAGGTGCTTAAAATCAGAGAGCTCCTAAATAACAATATTTTTGTTGATAAGGATTAATTACATGAAGAGGCTGAAATGGAGTTAATTCTGAATAATGTGATCTTCATGAGACATTGATCAAGGTCCTGCAAGTGGACTCAGACGTGTAGAAAACGTGGTACTTCTGGGAAGTTGTCTTTGATCTGCGCTGTCTCCCACATCCAGGGCTCTCATCCAGGATAACACATGAAAAAACACAGGGGTGCAATATGTGAGAAAGGTTTACAGGGAAGAGTATCATAAAGGAGTTTCCTGACTGGGTGGCTTTGAGAACCAGGGAAGATTTCAGCATGTGGAAATGGAGGTAGCTTTCTGGATTAGAGAGAAGAGCATGAGGAAAGAGAAGTGCAGGGGCCATTGAGTGGTCCAGCTGAAATGGGACCCGGGTATAGAACCTCTTGTTCTGAGGGAGCTCTCCTAGGGAAAAAAAACGTAACTCATGATGAGTGAAGGCCCTCCGGTAAGATGGATGAGAGATGCCCCCTTCCAACATCTCAAGGAGAACAAGTACTTCTAAAATAGGACACAGTATAATGGAAAAAGTTCATGGCCCCAAGTGTGATTTCTAGCTCTATCCCTTTATATCTGGATGACGTTAAGCATTCACTTAACTCTCTACGTCTCAGTACCCCAAATGTAAAGAGGAGAATAATATATTTTCTGTGTACCTCAGAGGATTGGCATGAACTTGAGGAGAAACCATGGACACAGAATAGCACTGTCAAATACTTTCCTGTGTCAGTTATCTTGTCATGTATGTTAAGCTCCCCAGTAAATGCTCTTATCCTTCAATTGTCACTATGTACCAGATCCTTGCAGCTAGGGAACATACTTCCTTTAGGACGGAGAAGAAACTATGTAACTTTTTTAAAAGGCACTTGATGAATGAATGAGTAAATGCATGAATAATGTTCAGAATTCTCCAACTAAATAATAGTATCAGTCTCTTAACTACACTGAAAACCCTTGGGCTATTCTTTGACTTCTGGGTAGCTTGGACGATCTGCTTAAGTGGTCATTAATTGGTGTCATGGTAGAGAAGGAAGCCTGTGAAGGTGGAGTCATTGACATTATCTGCATAGATCCCATTATGCTCCCCTTCCCCATACACCTGGAGCCAGACTTGGTCACCCATATCCAGATGGAGGAGTACAGAGCCAGAGGCTTGGTCCAAGTCCTTGTCCTGGTATTGGTCGAAGGTAAAGAGCACAGCCTTATCCTTCTTGTAGAGGCTGACCTTCATATCTTTCAGGTAGACTGTAATGTGGTAGGAGAAGTAGTAGAGCCCAGGAATGTTGCAGTGGAATTTGCCAGTGGTGCTATCATAGTGGTTTTGCTGATTGTAGAAGATTTTGGTAAAGCGAATGGGAACATTGGGAACAGTGACCCGGTTCTCCAGTCCCACACTGAACGCTGAGCGGTATACATAGGCACTTTCTCCAGGTTCTCCTTTCCTGCCTTGGACTCCTGGAAAGCCTCGGGGACCTTCAACCCCAGTCACTCCAGTTTCACCAGTGTCACCTTTAGGACCAACAAGACCTAAAGAATGAAAAGACCTCAGTGACCACAAGAAACAGAACTCCTGCCTAAGTTGATTCCAACCTAAAACACGGTCCCTATGGCCCCTATATACAACCTGCTTCACTTACAGAGCAAAGAATCAGTGGGAGCATCCAAAGGGGAAAGTTATACCTCCTATTTCCACATCCCAGCAGGCTTCCATTAATTCTTTCCAACCTTATGTCCAATAAGTCTCCATCACTGACCTGTCAACAATGACTGCTCAACCAACCATACTTTTGCTCTTCTATTCCTTGGTGTAGGATGCCCTCCCTTCTTTACTCTGTCCACTCATCTTTCAAGACCTAGCTTAAGCCCTTCCTCCTCCTTAAAGTCTCGCTGTTCATCTAAGTTTGCTCTAAGGGCACCTTTTCTCTGTTCCATAATTTGCAATTTGTTCACATTCAATTTGGCATATTTGGAGTGCACTTCCCAATAGTAACCTTTCACAGTCTTGTGCATTAGGCTTCTCTTCTTAACTAGACCAGGAGCTCTATAGGAGCAGGACTGTGACCTGCAGGAGGTGAATACTAAGTGTGGTTGAATGTCACTGCATGGAATGGAAATGAAGGGCACATAAATAGAAATAGGAATATGAACATATTGGGACTAGGGATGGATGAGGGTGGGGATGAGAAAGGGGACAGAGAAGGAGATACAGACAGAGCAGAATCAAGGATACATGATTTTTCACAGGTACACCTATTGTCACCCCTGGAAGGCCAACCCAAAATCCACTTTAGTTTGCTTATGAGTCACATAAAATAAAACAACTTTGCTTCTTTCCTGTGTCTAGACTTTAGTTAATACCGAAAACACTTATATAGTTCTAGAAGCATTCCTCTACCTAAGAGAAGTCTAATGGAGAAGATAAAAAAACTTGTTCTTACCTGCATCCCCTTTTTCACCCTTCTCACCAGGAGTGCCATCTCTGCCATCACGTCCTGGAGCCCCATTGTGGCCAGGATGTCCTGGTATGCCTGCCATCCAACCAGTGCAGACCCCCTTAGGCAGGGGAAGTAGGACTCCGGGTTCTTCAGTCGGGGTATCTTGACCATGACTGGGCAGGACTAGTAACAGTAGAACAGTTTGCAGCAACAGCATCCTGATCCCTGAAATTGGACCAGCCATGAGAGACAGAATCCACAGAGCACACTCATACTGGATCAAAGCAAGACTCTCACCACCTCAGCAGAGTCCACTTCTGAGACCTACTTTCCCGAAACTCACCTCTTCCAGGAAGACTTTTCTATTTCAATCTACCTCAATCTTTTTCTGCCCTGATATTTGCAATATTTAACATATGATAACCACTCTTCTTCAATAGGATTGTGGGTTCAATGATAGCACAACAATGTTACTCCAATTTGCTCATACTTGAGCACAGGACCAGGCATGGAGAAAGCTCCAAGAGTCAACTAGTCAAGAATCCTTCCCTTGAGTTTTCCAAGGATGTTTACTCAGAACATTCCATCTAATTATTTATTTTTTTAATATATTTTGCTTGATTTCAGAGAGAGAGTGAGAGGAAGAAAGAGCTAGAAACATCAATGTTGAGAATCATTGATCAGCTGCCTCTTGCATGCCTCACACTGGGGATCAAGCCTGCAACCCAGGCATGTTTCCTGACTGGGAATCAAACCATGACCTTCTGGCTCATATTTCTACACTCAACCTCTGAACCACACCAGCTGGGCCATTCCACTTCATTCTCACTAACTCCTCTCTCTTGGCTCATTTTGGTTTCTTCTTTACTACCCTGTCCCTTATTTTCTATGTCTGTTCCTCCTCATTTTTCTTATTATTTTCTTTCCTCTCTCTTTCTCCTGGATGACATTAGGCCATTTGGTATATTACACACATGCATACACATACACATACATGCACAATGCATACACACACACACACACACAGCCTTGCCTTAGATTAGTCAGTCAATAAGAGATATATTGTCCATTTTCCTGGGCCTTCTTTATCTGCATCTTCTCACATGCCTGATCCCTATGCAGCCTTAAGGACAGTTAAGATGTCATCTCACAGGAACCCCATCTGGTTATCTCTCCCCTACTGGGTTGGTTCTTCCTCCTCTGTATTCCCCAGTGTCCTCACTTGTCTCCAGCATTGCACTTCTTTCACTGTACTGTAGCTCCTGATTAGCTCACTCATTAAACTACTTGTGTTGGGGGAGGTAAAACCTGACACACTACCAGCATAGAGTAGATACTAAATAAATATTTTTATAGTAAGAAAAAGAGCAAAAGATATGAAGGAAGGAGGAAGAAAAGGAACGAGAAAAGAAGAAGACAAGAGTCAAGGAGTGTGGAGTATATTTTAAATATGAATTATAAGAGTCCAAGCAAAAAACTTAAGTGGCACAAGTGGCCAAGGGTCTCTCTTTCTCAGAATCATTTCTCATAACCCCCTCCCAGAAGGTGGTCCTTTCCATACCTAGGGACTGTACATACCCTCATAGCTTCTGCCTTGACATTAGGGTGATTTTAGCTCCCATGTCTGATTGGCAGAGTATTAGTCTCCCCATCCCTAAAGTACACCAGAGAGTTGAAAGCACCAAAGAGAAAAACAAGTCCTAAAACCCTGCATCACAGGTATCACTAAGACCTTCTGTCTAGTTTGAAAGTTAATTACAAGAACCTGATACTAAACAAAACACTATGTCCATATGTATTTTATTTTCCCTAAAAACACTATTCTTCATCAGGTTTCTTACTTCTTATAGATTACATGAAATCTCCAGAATTGGATTTGGCTTTAGGAGACAACTCCTCTATGAAAAATGTGGGAAACTCCAAAGATGTGCATGGTATCTGGAATCCACTCCTATGCCCCATTACCTGGGCTCTACATGACAAAACAACCTTATCTTCATATATATATATATATATATATATATATATATATATATATATATATATATATATATATACTCATCTTCCATATATGAGTGTGTATATATGTATATATGTATATATATTAATCATACATATACACACACACACATACACATACATATATGTGTGCATTCATTAAAACTAGTAATATAAACACTTTGGAAACTACAGAAAATAAAACAATCCTCCATCCTAATAATGTATCTGCTTATTTTTAAACATAGTGGAAACATACTTTACATTGAAATTTTATTCCCCTATTTTTGCCTTGTCTTTTTCTAGTTTTTGCAATCATTGTTTTAAATGTGTATGTGTCAGTCCATTAAATGAATACAGCCAAAATATATGTAACTATTTCTATTTTGTTGAACTTTTGGGTTATTTTTATTTTTTTTCACAGAGGAGTTGTCTCCTAAAGCCAAATCCAATTCTGGAGATTTCAGTTATTTCATTGTGTTCTTATAAGAAATTTAGAACACCATTTTGTGAGGATAAAGCCCATTGGTGAGAGCCAACAGAGAGCAGAGGTAGCCCTGGAGCTGAGGAACTGCTTTGATTTTTGGCAGAATTTGAGAGTTCACAGCTTTCTGCTCAATCTTGCACAGTTTTGTAATCTCGTATTTCTCTTTTTCTCTGTCAAAGATCTCACCCTGCTCGTGTCTGTGCTTTCACAGCTTCTTCTTCTTAAGGTAAGCATCAGTGAGATGTTTGGGGATTTTCATACCACTGTTATCAATTTTGGTGGAAGTGGCGATGACAAATTTCTAGTGTGTTCTATGAAGAGGAACTTGATTGAGGGACAAAGGTCCAGTCACAAGTAGCAAGCCACTGCCCAGCTACTTCAGGAAAACTATCCTCTTGCCTCTGTGGAGCCCAATGTGGATGATCAGAATGGTCCCAGGAGCGATGCTGGCCCACAATCTTCTCACTTGCTGACTGAAGGGTTTCTTGTCATGGCTCAATAGTTTTCAAGGCACATCTTCAGTTGGATAATATCTAGGCATTTTGTGGAGTTTAACCACTCGGGTACCACCATTTTTGTAGCCACCAACTGTTTTTTTTACCATAGCAAGAACTTTCTCCTTTTTCTTTTCAATCCTGGATTTAGAGGCCGAATACTTCCTCGTGTACATAGCTTTTTGTGAGTACATAGCCAACCAGGAATATCTGCCAATTCCTCTGATGAGGACGGGGTTTCAGCTGCAGTGGGGCTTCCCCTTCTTAGGTGCCTTAACCAGCCTTCTTCTTGGCTTCAGGCTTCTTCTCCTTACTCTCCGGCTTCTCAGTTTTCTTTTCACCCACCATCTTGCAAGATGGGAAAGAGACTATTTTCATTTTTAAAATATTATTTTTAAATCTATAATAGAGGGAAAAAATGGTGGTGGAATAGACGGATATGTCCTGAGCCTTGTCCTGGAGCAGACAGAGGGAACAGCTGAGGGTCGCATGGGGAGTGTTTGTTGGTGAGTTGAGGGACAGCACTACTTCAAGAGAAGGTGGGAGACTGCTAAATGGAGCTCTCCTGACCAGGCAGCCTCTACTGCTGCTGGGTCCCCTTCTAGAACTGCCAGCTTGGATGCGGAGACCACGACATCTTGAAGGGAAGAGTGGATGTTATCAGAAGTCTGAGAATCTAAAGCTACAGCATCCACCAAACAGCTGTGAACCCCAGAACACCAGTCCCCAATTGGCGTGGGCACGTGGATTCAAAAAAGCTCTACACTCCATCATGGAAAGGTCAGATTTCACCTGTGATGAGGAGAGAGAGAACTACATAACTAGACACCCAGAGAACAGACCATGGGGAGACAAAGAAACAGCCCACATAGGAAAGAAAAGCAGATATCACCAGGAAAGGAAGTAAACGAAATGGAGGAAAGCAACCTGCCAGAGAAAAAATTCAGAGAATGATCATAAGATGGCTGAAAAGAATGGAAGACAAATTCAACAATATGTGTAAGAACCAAGAGGAAATGAAGAAGAACCAAGAAGAAATGAAAAATGACATTGCTGCTGTAAAGAACTCAATAGAAAGCATCAAGATTAGACAAGAAGAAGCAGAGGACCACATTCGTGAGCTAGAAGACAAAGTAGGAAAAAATACCCAAGTAGAGCACTTCTAGAAAAAAAAAATTTTAAAAGCAGGAGAAGAGCACAAGGAAACTTTGGGACAACACAAAACAAAGCAACATCCATATAATAGGGGTTCCAGAGGGAGAGGAAACTGAGCAAGAAATAAAAAACCTGTTTGAAGAAATAATGACAGAAAACTTCCCTGATATAGGAAAGAAAAAATCCACACAAATCCAAGAAGTTCACAGGGCCCAAGCAAAATGAACCCCAAAAGACCAATGCCAAGGCATATTATAATTAAATTAGCAAACACTGATGACAAAGTTAGAATCTTAAAAGTGGCCAGAGAGAGACAGAAAGTCACCTACAAAGAAACACCTATTAGGCTAGTGACTGATTTCCCAACAGAAACTCATCAGACCAGAAGGGAATGGAATGAAATATTCACAATCATGCAAAGGAAAGGTCTGGATCCAAGAACACTGTACCCAGCAAGGCTATCAATCAAACTTGAAGGTGAAAACAGGAGCTTCACAGACAAAAAATGACTAAGGGAATTTATTACCACCAAACCAGCAATGCAAGAGATGCTAAAAGGTCTGCTATAAAAAAAAGAAATAGGAAGTGAAGAAGGAAAATGGGGGTAAAGAATTAAAATGGTGACAAATAAGTACCTATCAATAATAACTTTAAGTATAAATGGATTAAATGCTCCAATCAAAAGACATAGGCAATGAATTGGATAGAAAAACATGAACCATATATCTGCTATCTAAAAGAAACCCACCTCAGAAAAAAATATGCACACAGACTAAAGGTGAAGGAGTAAAAAAAGATTTTTCAAGTGAATGGAAATGAAAAAAAAAAGCTGGGGTAGCAATACTTATATGTACCCAATACAGGAGCACCCACATACATAAAAATAAACCTTCTGGAGGATATTAACAAAGAGATTGACAGCAATACAATCATAGTAGGAGACTTTAATACCCCACTATTATCATTGGACAAGTCCTCTAAACAAAAAATCAGCAAAGAAATAGCAATCCTAAATGATTCACTAGACCAGATGGAATTAATTGACATCTTCAGAACATTTTACCCCAAAGCCACAAAATATACATTCTTCTCAAGTGCACATAGGTCATTTTCAAAGACGAACCATATGTTGGGTCATAGGCAAAGCCTCTTCAAATTCAAGAAGATAGAAATCATATCAAACATCTTCTCAGATCACAGTGTCATAAAACTGGAAATCAACTACAATAAAAACAATCTGAAGAAATCAAACACATGGAGACTAAATAGTATGCTATTAAACAATGACTGGGGCTAAAAACAGTTTGGCTCAGTGGATAGAGTGTCAGCCTGTGGGCTGAAAGATCCCAGGTTCGATTCCAGTCAAGGGCATGTATCTTGGTTGCAGGCATATCCCCAGTAGGGGGCGTTCAAGAGGCGGTTGATGGATTTTCTCTCTCTCTCTCACTGATGTTTCTAACTCTCTATATCTCTCCCTTACCTCCCTGTAAAAAATCAATAAAATATGTTTTTTAAAAAAGAAAAAAAAAAGTCTTGGTTACCAGAGAGATCAAGGAAGAAATAAAAAACATCATGACAATGAAAACACAGCAATCCAAAATCTATGGGACACAATGAAAGCAGTTTTGAGAGGGAAGTTCATAGCTCTACAAGCCTACTGCAAAAAAAAAAAAAAAAAAAAAAAAAAAAAAAAAAAAAAAAAAAAAAAAAAAAAAAAAAAAAAAAAAAAAAAAAAAAAAAAAAAAAAAAAAAAAAAAAAAAAAAAAAAAAAAAAAAAAAAAAAAAAAAAAAAAAAAAAAAAAAAAAAAAAAAAAAAAAAAAAAA
>PVJN01040085.1:0-19471 GCA_004026805.1 Lasiurus borealis | reverse complement strand
ATTCCCTCATGTCCTGTCCCTTCGTAGACAAGAACTGATGTTGAAAACACATGAGCAATATCCCTTTAGATATTTGAAGATGGCTATTAAATTCTCCTTAACCTTCTTTTCTCCATGATATCGTATTAGTAACCCCAATTCCTTTAGCCTTTTCTCCCAGGGACTCTTTCGAAAGCGTTCCACCCCTGAGCCACACGCCTAGAGAATGGGCTCAGATTTTCCATATCTCAATTCATTATCATCACTTTCAAAGCGCATTTATTAAACGCCCACACGTGTGTGTGACCTCGGCTGCGGTTTGAAAAAGCCAGGAAAGCGAAAGTTGGCCTCCCGAAGAAAAAGTCTGGGTCTCCAAAGTGTGTTGTGTTTTTTTTTTAATCTTTCCTCATCCACCTCACTGGGGGGTGATTGACGGGACTGGGGGTAACCTGAGGCAGGGACAGATTTCAGGCATCTTACCACCCCTGATGATGGCACGGTAAGGAACATTAAATATTTGTGTTAATGAGGATTATCACTTAATTTGAACAAAGGGGTCCTAGGAAATATGGGGGGGAGGGCACGTATTATTCGTCTTTGTATTTCCCTGTTCTTTGCCAAAACCTCAGCACACAATGTTGCTTAGATAGGATAACCTGGTTCTAACTGCAGCTCAGTGGTGTGGCCCTGGTAGAAAGAACCGCATCGCTTCTCTCTGCCGCAGTTTGCCATTCTAGAGTAAAAATGACAACATCTCCCTGGCAGGTCATGTGATGACATTTCGTGAATTCTGTAAGGAGGCTGTAAAAGATGAAAAGTCTGCCTTTTGAAGATATTTAGATTTCAACATTATTTATTTTTTAAATCAGGATTCTTTTTTTTTAATTATTATTTTTATGAAGATGTTACATATGTGTCCTTATCCCCTCATTCCGCCCCCCCCCCCCGCACCTCCTCACTCATGCCCTCAATCCCCTGGTGTCTGTGTCCATTGGTTAGGCCCATATGCATGTATACAAGTCCTTTGGTTGATCTCTGCCCCTTAACCCCATCCTCCTCAACCTTCCCTCTGAGGTTTGATGGTCTGATCGATGCCTCTCTGTTCCTGGATCTGTTTCCGTTCATCTGTTTAGGGATTGCTCATTATATTCCACAAATGAGTGAGATCATGTGATACTTACCTTTCTCTGACTGGCTTATTTCGCTTAGCATAATGCTCTCCAGATCCATCCATGCTCTTTCAAATGGTAAGAGTTCTTTCCTTTTTACAGCAGCATGGTATTCCATTGTGTAGATGTACCACAATTTTTTAATTCACTCATCTGCTGATGGGCATTTAGACTGCTTCCAAATCTTAGCTATAGTGAATTGTGCTGCTATGAACATAGAAGTGCATATGTCCTTTCTGACTGGTGTTTCTAGTTTCTTAGGATATATTCCTAAGAGTGGGAGTGCTGGGTCAAATGGGAGCTCCATTTTTAGTTTTTTGAGGAAACTCCATACTGTTCTCCACAGTGGCTGCACCAGTCTGCATTCCCAGCAGCAGTGCACCAGGGTTCCTTTTTCTCCGCATCCTTGCCAGCACTTGTCGTTTGTTGATTTGTTGATGACAGCCATTCTGACAGGTGTGAGATAGTAGCTTATTGTCATTTTGATTTGCATCTCTCAGATAATTAGTGACTTGGAGCACATTTTCATGTCCCTTGACCTTCCTTAGGTCCTTTTTTGAAAAGTATCTATTTAGGTCCGTTGCCCATTTTTGATTGGGTTGTTTTATCTTCCTTATGTTAAGTTGTATGAGTTCCCTGTAAATGTTGGCGATTAAACCCTCATCGGTGATAACATTGGCAAATATGTTCTCCCATACAGTGGGCTTTCTTGTTGCTTTTTGGATGGTTTCTTTTGCTGTACAGAAGCTTTTTATTTTGCTGTAGTCCTATCTGTTTATGTTCTCTTTAGTTTCCATTGCCCTAGGAGCTGCATCAGTGAAGACAATGCTTCGGCATATGTCTGAGGTTTTGCAGGCTGTGGATGCCTCTAGTATTTTTATGGTTTCCCATCTATGTCTAAGTCCTTTTTCCATTTTGAGTTTATTTTTATGTATGGTATACATTGGTGGTGTAGTTTCATTTTTTTGCATGTATCTGTCCAATTTTCCCAATACCATTTATTGAAGAGACTGTCTTGATTCCATTATATGTTTTTGCCTCTTTCTCAAATATTAATTGAGCATAGTGGTTTGGGTCGATTTCTGGGGTCTCCATTCTATTCCATTGGTCTATATGTCTGTTCTTGTGCCAGTACCAGGCAGTTGTGAGAACAGTGGCTTTGTAATACAGCTTGATATCTGGTATTGAGATCCCACCTACTTTGTTCTTCTTCCTCAGGATTGCTGCAGCTCAGAGAGGAAAGGAGAGGGAGAGAAAGATAGAAACATCAATGATGAGAGAGAAACACTGATTGGCTACCACCTGCATGCCCCCTACTGGTGAAACAGCCCACAATCCAGGTATGTGCCCTTGGCCGGAATTGAACCTAGGACCCAATGCTCTATCCACTGAGCCAAACTGGCTAGGGCTTAACATTCTTTTCACAATAAAGTAGATAAATTTTTGAAATATAAGTTTGTCCTTTAGACTCAATGATAGTGATTTTAAATTAAATAATTTCTATTTTGAATAAAAAAGAAAGTCCATAGACATATTTATATATATTTTTTGAAAAGTCAATTTTCTTGCCATAAAAGCATAACTAGTGCCAAGATCTTATTATACCACCCAGTAAAAGGAACCAGGACTCCTTGGGAAAATGGCTGATTCTAGGTCTGGGGCAGGAAATAACCAAAGAGTAAGGAAGGGGTTGAAACAAACAAACCTGCATTGGTGGGGGTATGTCAGAGGGACACAGGAGCCAACTGAAAGACAATGAGAGCAACACAGTAAATTATAGCTCGAAGCACAAAAATAAATATCCACCCCCTCCGCCAGGTGACAACCCCTTTCAGCCAGAGCCTCACCACCACCCCCTGGGACTCACCCCAAAACCTGGCCTGCCCCCCCTTTCTGGTGGGTATGGGAGTGGGGAAATCAGACAACTTAGCTGCAACAAACTAAGGATAATTCACTGGAAGGTTTTGACCTACATTGGGAAAAAGCAAGTTGGTTCTCTGAATTGGCAAGGGCGTTAAACACTAAAAAAGCAGGACGACGTTTGGTGGGAATTCTTCCATATCCTCCGTTCTGGTGAAACACTGGTCATGTGGCCATTGCAGACTGCCTTTCAGGAGCCAGAAGGCAGCGTGGAAGCAGCATGTTGCTTAGAGGACAGAGGAAATGATGCCCGCGGAGGACACTCTGGGAGGGAGAAGGGGAATAAAGAATCAGAACTTCGTTATGAAAAAAATGTGTGGCCCTAGCTGGTTTGGCTCAGTGGATAGAGCATCAGCCTGCAGACTGAAGGGTCCTGGGTTTGATTCCAGTTAAGGGCACGTGCTTGGGTTGCAGGCTCGATCCCCAGTAGGAGGCGTGCAGGAGGCAGCCGATCCATGATTCTCTTTCATCAATGATGTGTTTAACTCTTTCTCCCTCTCCCTTCCTCTCTGAAAAAAAAACATTTTTTTAAAAGTGTGGATTGGCAGCATACAACAGGCCATGAAAACAGAACAGGAGTTTAAAACTTGGCTTAGCATTTCCCCCTCACAATTATGGAATACGTACTTCATTCTTTTATTTGTTTTTTTGCATGCACCATCTCCTTTCCTGCTAACACTAACCCTAAGCAGTAACTACTACCCTGTTTCCCCGAAAATAAGACAGTGTCTTATATTAAGTTTTGCTCCCAAAGATGCGCTAGGTCTTATTTTCAGGGGAGGTCTTATTTTGCCATGAAGAAAAATATGGTACACATTTATTGTTGAACAACAACAACAAAAAAAGAAATGGAAATGTATTTATGACCTGTCTACGGTATGGTAGTAGTTGTCATCACAAACCAGCTCACTAATTGGCCGCAGCGCAGCTGGAGCTGTTCAGGCAGTGCGAGGTCTCTTTAAATCAGGAGTCAGACACTTTACGGTAGCTTCGGGGGCCTTATATTCCGGGGAGGTCTTATTTTCGGGGGAGGTCTTATTATCAGGGAGGTCTTATTTTCAGGGGGATGGCTTATATTACAGGAAGAGGCAAAACCAGAAGTAGGTCTTATTTCAGAGATGAGGAGCTGAGGCTTAGAGAAGCCAGTTGTTCAAGATCACCTGCAGAGTGGAGCTTTAACCCCAGGTGTGCCCAAAGCTCCATCTCTTACCCACCATGCAGCTCTCTGCCCCGTAGGAAGAGCTTGTGAAGACCAGGCGGGAGAGAAGGTTAAACAGGAAGAAGTTGAGTTACTCGTTGCATATTAAACAGCCCCTTGAGTAGAAATCGTCAACTCTCTTGTCTCCTTTTACAGAGAGTTAGCAGAATACCAGAGTAAGTGAGGTGGTTTCTAACCGGAACGAGTTGGTGGTGAACCACAGAACGTTTAAGCATCATCAAGTTTTCCGATGCTATATTTTATTTCCATTTTTTACTCGTTTGATACAAATTACGTTGCTGTTTTATTTCTAAATTAAAATTTTATTTTTCGCAAAGTAATTGCGCCTGGAGATTAGAGGTAAAGTAATGCTAACGGGCCTGTAACGCAAAGCTCTTCTGTGGTGTTTTCTGTTCCTGTCGCCTCCCTGAATCTGCTTCTCAGGGGACAGACTATGGCCACGAAGCTGTGAAATCTTTTAAAGGCCCAGTTCACTCTCTATGTGTTCTGGGGTTGTATTATTTTTTTTTTTTAAATGAAAATGGTGATCATTCATTCTACAATATTTCTCTTAAGATGCATAAGAGAAACATGAAAAGGCACTATCTCAAGACAGCATCTCTTCTTTTGGTAATTAAAATGTTATTTAAAAAAATATATATCTAAATTGTACAGAAGATTTGGTTCACGAGCCAGAGAGTTCTGGCTGCAGGTCTGGTGTGTGCTGCATCACGGCAGCTCCGGCCTCCATAAATAAACGAGGGGAAATGGCCAGCATTTTGTGCGGCCACGCAGATCCCCGTGGTGCGGGATGGCTTGGCCGCCTCCGCTGCTCCCTCGCTTGGAGACAAAGCAGGCAGAGTCAACTTTATAAATCCTCCTACAAAAACGGGCATCTTTCCCCAACGCGTGCGCAAGGATGCACGCTTTCTTGGAGCGTCTGGGTTGAGTGATGAAAGACCAGACGAAGCACATTTCTTATTTCTTGCAGCCTGAATAAGGTATGAGAAAGCATTTGTGTTTTTTTTTTTCAGCTGCATCCTAAGACAGGGCCAAGTCCCTAACTATGGGAACGCTCACGCACCCCACAATGCGAGTTGACGTGAAAGACTTTGCTTCCTCCCCAACAAGAAACCCCAAAAGCCTCACGCGGCGTGATGGAAGGTGCCAGGGTTGTTCGGTCTCTGGGTAATTCATGGTGTTTTGCCTCGTGAGGGCTGTGCAAGGTGTGGGCTGCTCTGCGCGATGCAAAATCTCCCAGGCTACCCAGGAGGGTCTTTCTCATCTGGACGGGTTTCCTCTGACAATGGCACCGTTTTTTGTTTGTTTGTTTGTTTTTTTAGCCATAGGACTATTGTTCTCACTAAAATGCTAAAGGTCTTGAAGGTGGTTTCTGTGTTCTCTGATTCTGATGACCTCAGTTTTCATTTTTTTTTACTTTTCATTCTCTAAGTATTCCAGATAGGGTACGGGATCTGATCCTTTTTTTTTTTAATTAATTGCATTGTAAATCAAACATATTTCCGTGGGATGCACTTACTCATCATTAGCATGTGAGAGTTTCCAGTAAAATATCTTTAGTATTATTTTCATTATTAACATATTTACACTGTCACTCCAGCCCGGGGAACCCTTTGTGAATCTGTTTTTAAAATAAATATGACCTGATACCAGAGTGATCGGTGCAATAAAAATGCACGATGTGGAATTAATCAAATAGAGTCAGGTTCAATTTATAAGGGACACATTAAGAAAAATTATTTCTTGTTCGGGTATGCCACTCTAGTGAATCAAATAGAGCTGCGTATATTTCAGCAAGATACATGTAAAATCCATTCATTCGACCAACATTTATTATGCATTTACTGTGTGCATCACAGGGGATAAAAATCAAGCTGAGCAAACAAGAAATTCACACACGAGACAACGGAAGGCCACAAGCAACTGCATAATTGTGGAATGGATGCCGGATATCCAAGGATTCCGGAAACAAAAGCTGAGGTAGTGGCAGCGCAGTGCCCCGGTTCAGGGCGCGGGCCTCTGGATTTATTTCCATTTTTTTCAGGGAGTGGCCATTAATTTTTGTGTGAAAAAATGAGAGCAGCAAGGCATAATTCATTGGGAAGAGAGGTTTTATATTCTGTATATGTGAAGGAAATAAATTTCTAATGCAATAAAATAAAGAGAATGAAAAAAAGAAAGAAAAAAAAAAAACACACCCAGCTTGGTATTTAGAGTCAGACAGACATGGGTTCAAATCCCAGATCTGCTGCTTCGTAGCTGGGTTGACCTTGGACAAGATCTCTCATTTTCGTTGAGCTTCAGTTTTCTTATCTATGATATGGAGATGGCAAGATCTTTCTCATAGGGTTGTTGTGAAAGTTAAATAAGAAAGTATCCACCCTACCTGGTTTGGCTCAGTGGATAGAGCATCAGCCTGCAGACGGAAGGGTCTCGGGTTTGATTTTGGTCGAGGGCACATAGTAGGATTGCAATCTTGATCCCCAGTGGGGGGCATGCAGGAGGCAGACAATCAATGATTCCCTCTCATCATTGATGTTTCTTTCTTTCTTTTTTTAAAAATATGTTTTTATTGGTTTCAGAGAGGAAGGGAGAGAGAGAGAGGGATAGAAGCATCAAAGATGAGAGAGAATCATTGATTGGTTGCCCCCTCCATGCCCCCCACTGGGAATTGAGCCTGCAACCTGCATACGTGCCCTGACTAGGAATCAAACCATGACCTCCTGGTTCTTAGGTTGACGCTCAACCACTGAACCATGCTGGCTGGTCGCATCATTGATGTTTCTCTCTCGCGCGCCCTCTCCCTTCCTCTGTGAAATCAATAAAAAATACATTAAGAAGATAGTAATGAGAAAACGTCCACAGTGAGTATCCACTAAATGTGTTGCCATAACGGGGACAGTCAAAGAAGCTATGTTGGAAGCAGCTGTTGCCAGAGTCTGCAGAAAGGATGAATCTTTGGAGGTGGCTTTCCAGGTGAAGGAGCAGCTATGGAGAAAGGCAGGAAGGGCTGGAAACCACGTGTCCCACTCCCTTTTAGGAATGGGGCTTTGCTTTCTTCCTACTGGAGCCAGTTTGGTACAGACAAGGCAAGTCCTTGCCAGAGAAACAGTTATCTCTACCTTCCAGGTGGCTTAAAATGAAGAATTTCCACAGATTAGCAGAAAAACACCTGCAGTCACCACGCTCTAGCAGGATGGAACTCAGGACCCAGCAGTGTCAGCTTCTTGAGGGCGAGGCCTCACCCCACCTTATTTGGCACTGAACCTTACTGCCTAGCATGGGGCCTTGTCCCAGGAGCAATCAGTAACTACCTGGTGAATGGATGAATAAATCACTTTGTCCTGTAAAATGCAAGTAATCAGTTATCCACTAGTAAAGCCGGATAAAAGTACCTATGACCTCACAGGAATGTTATGAACATTTAATGTATTAATATTTACAAAATGTTAGAAACAGGACCTGGCACATGGTCAGTTTTGTATTATTGTTTACTAAATGTGTGTATTATTGTTTACACACACACACACACACACACACACACCATTGCAGGAAAATTCCTGCAAGATAGTGTTTCCTGGGGCGGTCTCTGCTGCCCTGCCTGCTTCTCTTCCTTCTCTCCAGCCCTGCCTGCTTCCCTCTCTTCTCCACCACCCGCTTACTTGCTTCTCCACAGCTTCTCTCCCTTCTGTAGTGCTTGGCTTCCTTCTACCTGTCTTCAGTCTTCACTCTGCACGGGGATATGCAAATTAACCACCATCTTGGTTTGGTTGATTTGCATACTTGCTCCTGATTGGCTTGTGGGCATAGCAGAGGTACAGTCAATTTGCATGTTTCTCTTTTATTAAATAGGATATATATATACATATATATTCACACACACACACACACACACACACACACACATGATAATATATGTTAAAGGGTATTCTAACAATTAAATAAGAAAATTCTTGAGGACAAGTATTCTTGTAATGAAACCCTACCCCAAGGAGGCTCAGAAGTACCCAGCCCCAGACTCAATAGGACCCCATGAATCTAGGGTTTGTCTTCTTCCTGAGCCCAGCGCACAGTGGGCCTGGGGGAGCCCTGTACCTGCTTGTCCTCCTGTTGTCATCTCCCAACACTACCAGTATCAGATTACACCCTTAACCCAAGGCTCTGACCCAGGCCCCACACTCAGCCAGCCCTGGACTACGTCAGGGCCCTATGTGGCTACAACATTTCTTTGTACTCACAGACAATAGCCGAAGTCTTACTTCCATTAAGACAGAATTTCTTCCCATTCTTCTCCTTCCTCCATTCCCTTTCTCCTTGGAGGAACAATTCTGCCTCCCACACACCCTGGCCAGCTAGCTTGGTTAGTTGGAGGGTTGTGCCGATGCACTAAGGTTGTGGGTTCAATCCCCAGTCAGGGCACATACAAGAGTCAACCAATGAATGCATAAATAAGTGGAACAATTTTCCTCCCTTTCTCAAATCAATAAATATCTATAAAAACTCTACCTCTCCACAAATCGTATTGCCCCCACCCACCAGAAAGGACCCCTTGGATATCCACACAAAATGGGCTGGAAAGGGGTTCACCGTGCCCACTGGACATTACAGTTCAGATGGCTGCTGATCCTTCTTGGCACCAGGCTCCAGACCAGTCACCCCACTGAACCCAAGCTTGCCAATTCATTAATCCATTCATCTATTCATAAAGTATTTCACATATTCAGTAACTAGTGGCAACTCCGTTTCCCCTCTATACCCAACACATAGGACCGGAGATACCAAGATTATTCATTCAGTGTCCCTGCACTCAGAGAGGTCAGCCCAGTTGAGGATAGAGATAAAGCACAACACGAGGTGGTTAAGTGCAAAAGAAGAAATACATTCAAGGTAGAAGAAACATGGGAGAGACTTATAATATATTTTATTAATTTGTCACAGAGAGGAAGGGAGAGGGATAGAAAGTCAGAAACATCCATGAGAGAGAGACATCAATCAGCTGCCTCCTGCACGCCCCACACTGGAGATGTGTCCGAAACCAAGGTACATGCCCCCCGACTGGAATCGAACCTGGGACCCTTCAGTCCACAGGCCGACGCTCTATCCACTGAGCCAAACCGGTCTCTGCGATCTCAACCTTCTTAACTGTCTCAGATAGCCTAGGGTCCCCCACCCCACATTGCCTCCCAGCTCCTGCCCTTTTTCTCTCTGCTTCACAGCCAGATTTCTCTAAAGAGCTGTCTGTCTCTAGTCTGCAGTCCTCTCCACCCAACTCCATCCCCAGCTTCTGCCACACATCCAACTCCCCCAAAACGGTTCTCACTGGGGCCCCAGTGTTCATCGTCGCATCAAATCCAGCTCACACCTCTTAGACCGTAACTCGGTTGCACCGGCGACCTCTCTCTCTCTCTTTCTTCAAATGCTCTTCTTGGTTCCTGTGCTGCTGTGCTTTCCCAGTCTCTCTCCCACCCCGAAGTCTCCTTTATGGCTCATTTTTTTCTTCATCTGTCACTTAATTATAGGTGCTGTCATGGACACTCATTTTTCTTGCTTCGCACACTCTTCCTGTGTGATCTCATTCAATGTCATGACTGTTAATACCATCCAGATGTTAATAATTCCCAAATCCTTCTTTCTAGTCCAGATCTTTTTTCTGAGCTTTAAACCCACCACGCCCCACCCCCACCCCAGACACAGTCCCCGGTATCTCTGCAGACTCCACAGGCTTACCATGTGCGTAGTTGAACTTGCCACCCTCTCCTCAGACTTCCAGCCCCTTCCTTGGCCTCTCTGCCTCTGTCTTTCCCCAATCCTTCCCACCCAGGTTCCCCAGGCTGTCCCTGAAAACAGCCCATCCTCCAGTTTCGTCCCTGAGTTTCACCCCTTTCCTAATTGCTGTCACAGATGTACACGAGATTCAAAATGAAGTCATCTTCCAGGTGCCAGGTACTGGTGGGTCCGTCAGGACTGAGGTACTCGCCCTGGCTCCTTTGGTTCAGTGCTTAAGAGTGTTGGGCTGCAGACTGAAGGGTCCCGGGTTCGATTATGTGCAAAGGCACATGCCCAGGTTGCAGGCTCCATTCCCAATGGGGTGCGTGCAGGAGGCAGCTGATCAATGGTTCTCTCTCATCATTGATGTTCTTCTCTCTCTCCCTCTCCTTTCTTCTCTGAAATTAATAAATATATACAGTGGTACCTCGAGATACGAGTTTAATTCGTTCCGTAACCTTGAGGCGTGGGAAACTATGAGACGCTCGAGTCGCGGTAAACTGGTGGGTCGTGTGCAGCCGGCCGATCCTCTCGATGACTCCTATCTCAAATGTTGCTCATATTTCAAAGCAAAAATAGCTCACTCGACGGCTCGTATCTCAAAAATCTCGTATGTTAGGGCACTTGTATCTCGAGGTACCACTGTATATTAAAAAAACAAACAAACAACCGAGGTTCTCTCTTTAGAGTGACCAGAAAGTGGCCTTCAGAATTGTGGGAGCTGTCTAGCCACCTGCCCACCCTCTCCTACAGCCCCACCTCTTCCCAGGCTGCACTGTCTTCTTTCTGCGGGTGTTCTGTTTACAAGTTTTGTTTTGTTTTGTTTTCTGCTTCTCCCCGTGCTGTTGATTAAACATGACTGACCCAGACGTCCGCAGGCCACATGCCCTCAATTCAAGCAGCCGGCACACAAATTATGGTCTTCCTGGTGCGAGGGCCTGTCGCCAGAAGGGACACCGGCTTAGTCCTGGTCAGGTGCTCCTCCCTGGTCCGATGAGCTACGGCTGGGAGGGTTGAGCTGTGCGGCTCTGAAGGCTCCTGGCATAGGGGTGAGGTTCAAGAGGAAAGGGGGTCTTGTGCCGGGCAACTGTCTAAGATCTGATGTTCATTCCTGAATGAGCATCACCGACAGGTGCAGAGATTACAAAATTTCATTTTAGGTCAGTGCCTAACCTTTCTGCCTGTCCATCTAGCTGATGTTTTTTTTTTTTTTTAAATATATTTTATTGATTTTTTTACAGAGAGGAAGGGAGAGGAATAGAGAGTCAGAAACATCAATGAGAGAGAGACATCGATCAGCTGCCTCTTGCACGCCCCCTTTTGGGGATGTGCCAGCAACCAAGGTACATGCTCTTGACCGGAATCGAACCCGGGACCTTTCATTCCACAGACCGAAGCTCTATCCACTGAGCCAAACCGGTTTCGGCCTAGCTGATGGTTTTGTGAAGCATCATTTACTTATGTTACCTCCTCTCCTTTTATTTTGTTTTTTTAAATACATTTTATTAGTTTTTTACAGAGAGAAAGGGAGAGGGATAGAGAGTTAGAAACATCCGTGAGAGAGAAACATTGATCAGCTGCCTCCTGCACGCCCCCTACTGGGGATATGTCCGCAACTAAGGTACATGCCCTTGACGGGAATCGAACCTGGGACCTTTCAGTCTGCAGACCGACGCTCTATCCACTGAGCCAAACCGGTTTCAGCTACCTCCTCTCCTCTTCCCACACTGTAGTGCGAGTTAGTAGTAACATAGGTGGGGAAACATCATAAGGAAAATATCCCCTAAGCTTCTTTCTAAAAAAAATAAAATCTTCAATATATACTTCAATAGCACTTTTCCGGTAATACCAAGTTATTAACGATAATAATAAAAACAAAGGCCTTTTGAGTTCGTTTTAATTGTTGCTGCATTAAACTCTTACCTAGAAACTTGAAAGGGAAGATAATCAAAAGTATCATGTGGTCGCTTCTGACAGAAGGAAGTTTATAACCTGTGCCTAAGTCCTTAGAAAATAATATCGCCGGGAAAACTTTGATGGCCCCCTTATGGGTAAAAAAAAAAAATAATTTTAGAAAATTTATTTTCAGATCAGCATATTGTAGCATAATTCTTAAAGAAACTTTTCCTTTAAATCAGTTTTATTGTGAGCCTAGAAAAGAAGCAGGACTCGGAGATGAGCCTCGTGTTGACAAAAAGCTGGTGAGAGAAAAAGAAATATACTGTGGGACTACTTGTTTTTAAGAAATAAAACTCGGGATTTATATACCGGCTTTAAAAAAAATATATCTCCAGGGACACTGTTCAGCAGCTATTTGGATCTTGTCTGAAGTTTTTAGCATGTCTCCAATAAAAGCCGACTCCTTTGTTTCAAGATAGTGATTTTTTTTATGCCCTATTTATGCATTTATTTAACAAAATATTTCTGAAGCATCAATTATGTGCGAGGTGTTGTGCAGGATATGAAGCTGCACGTCAAAAGACCTTTTCTCCAAGGGGCAGAGCACATAAAACACATTCCTAGGAGCTATATTAAAAGCTACACGTTTACCCTTTTGCACTTTTTGGTGGAATATAAATGGTACAGCCGCCGTGAAAGACAGGCAGCTGCTGAAAAACTAAAAATAGAATGCCTCTATAATCAAGCAAGTTGACACTTGGATATACACTAAAAAGAATTAGAAGCGAGAACTCAAACGCCGGCCCTGGCCAGTGTGGCTCAGTTGGTTGTCCCATGCACCAAAGGATCCCCAGTTCGATTCCTGGTCGGGGCACAGGCCTGGGGTTCAGGGTTAAGAAACCGATGTCTCTGGCCATCAGTCACTGAGCACCTGAGTGAGGCCTGCTAGCAACCAGGTGAGTGAGCTGGGGAGTGAATCCTCCCCTTGGTGAGGCTGCAGGTGACAGCTGTCACCTTGATTACAGTCTCATGAGAGAACCTAAGTCACAGGCACCCAGGTAAGCTGCATCCAAATTCTTTTTTTTTTTTTTTAATGTATTTTATTGATTTTTTTTTTTTTTTTTTTTTTTTGCAGAGAAGAAGGGAGAGGGATAGAGAGTTGGAAACATCGATGAGAGAGAAACACTGATCAGCTGCCTCCTGCACACCCCCTACAGGGGATGTGCCCACAACCAAGGTATGTGCCCTTGACCGGAATCGAACCTGAGACCTTTCAGTCCGCAGGCTGACACTCTATCCACTGAGCCAAACGGGTTTGGGCTACATCCAAATTCTTAACACATAGAAACTCTAAGATAATAATTTTGTTTCGTTTTGTTTTCAGCCAACAAGTTTTGGGGTAAATTATTACACAGGAATAGGTTACTAGTACCGAGCCCAATAAGACTGCCCTTACTTCCAATGCTGGCCATAAGTTTAGGGTTCTCCAGCCGTCTGAGCTTCTGAACAATTGGTCACAAATTTGGGTATTTCCATGATCCCCTCAAGTTCAATAATTCACTAGAGCGACACAGAACTCTGAAAAGCACTAGGCTTATGATTCTAGGTTTATTATAAAGGATATAAATCAGGACCAGACAAACAAAGAGACACATACGTCAAGGTCTAAGAGGCTCCTAAACAGGGTTTCCATGCCCTCCCTGAGTGGTGTCAGGGCATCGCAACCTCTTGGCACATCAATTTGTTCAGCATCCAGGAAGTTCCTCTGAGCTTTGGTGTCCAGAGTTTCTGTTAGAGCTTCATTATGTAGTTATGATTAATTGATTCATTGGCCATGTGATGGAATTCAGTCTCCAGCTCCCATCCCCTCATCCTGGCTCAAAGCCCCAACCCTCTAACTCTAATTACATGGGTGGTCTTTCTGGTATTCAGCCCCTATTCTGAGTTTTCTTTTTACCCCTTCTTTTCTCTTCTCTTTCTTTTTTTAATATATTTTACTGATTTTCTACAGAGAGAAAGGGAGAGGGATAGTTAGAAACATCGATGAGAGAGAGACATCGATCAGCCGCCTCCTGCACGCCCCCTACTGGGGATGTGCCTGCAACCAGGATACATGCCCTTGACCAGAATCGAACCTGGGACTTTTCAGTCTGCAGACCAGTGCTCTATCCACTGAGCCAAACCGGTTTTGGCATCTTCTCTTTCTTTTCTGTTTCTTTTTTTTCAGTTTTCTTGCTACTTATAAACTTAGGTGTGACCCAAGGGGCTCATGAATAACAAAGACACTCCTATCACTTGGGAAATTTCACAGTTTTTAGAAGTTGTCTTCCAGGAACTAAGACAAAGAGTAGACAGCGCTTTGTACTCCATCTTCCAAACGGTAGGAACGCCTACTACAGGCCAGACAGGGTGCTAAGCTAGTTTCCCATCCATCTATCCTTTAAGTATTTATAGTGGTAGACAAACTTTGCTGCAAGTAACGGAAAATCCAACCAACAGGAATTTTAAAATGGGAAGTAAATGTTCTCACGTAACTAAAAACCTGGGAGTAAGCAATTGCTGGATTTGTTCAGACGGTCAACAATGTCTGCAGGCACCTATGTTCTCCCTATCTTTCTGCCCCGTTTACTATGTTTATTTTTGTTTTCAATGTTCTCTTTTAGAAGATTTACAGAAAAATAGAACAGAGAGTTCTCCAAGACCTACCACCCTATTTCCCTTATTATTAACATCTTACATTAATGTGGTACATTTGTTACAATTAGTGAAGAAATAGTAATACATTATTGTTAACTAAAGTCCAGACTTGATTGAGATCTTCTTAGTGGTTTTCAACCAATGTCCTTTTTCTGTTCAGAATCTAACCCAGGACACCACCTTACATTTAGTCGCCATATCTCCATAGCTCTGGGTTGTGACAGTTTTTCAGATATTCCTTGTTTTTGATAACCATGATGGTTTGAGGAGTACTAGTCAGGTATTTTGTAGACTGTCCTTCTATTAGGATTTGTTCAATGTTTTTCTCATGATTAGACTGGGATTATGGGTTTTGGGGAGAAAAACCACAGAGATAAACCCTCAAACCATATTGATTTTTATCCTCATACTAGAGGCCCGATGCATGGGATCAGTGCACTGGTGGAGGGCATGGCCTGTGGGATCAGCCCACTGTGGGGGCAGCTGTTCATCCTGCTCAGGCCAGTGGTGTTCCCACCATGGGAGTGCACTAACGACCAGGGGACAACTCCTGCATTGAGCGTCTGCCCCCTGGTGGCCAGTGCATGTCATAGCAACTGGTTAGCTGGTCGTTCTGGTCATTCCACCTTTCAGTCACTGGGCTTTTATTATATAGGATTGTCACCTCATTATCACAAGATAGCTGCTGCCTCCCACCCCTCCAGAAACAGAACTACATCTAAGGAAGGAAAGAGACTGAAGGAAAGAAAATTCATGTCTGTCCCCTACCATTTTTTTTAATCAATAAAAAATATATTAAAAAAAAAAAAGCCAAAACCGGTTTGGCTCAGTGGATAGAGCATTGGCCTGTAGACTGAAAGGTCCGAGGTTTGTTTCCGGTCAAGGGCATGTACCTTGGTTGTGGGGTGTGCAGGAGGCAGCTGATTGATGTTTCTCTCTCATCAATGTTTCTGACTCTATCCCTCTCTCTTCCTCTCTGTAAAAAATCAATAAAAAATATATTTAAAAACAACAACAACATATCTCAATAGTAGATCTGATAACTAAAATGGCTATGGAGTGATGGCTACTAAGTGACGAATAGGCACAGGGTGGATATGCTGGACAGAGGAAGGTTCACATCCTGGGTAGGACAGTACATAATTTAAAACTGTGAATTATTTCAATCATGTTACAGTCACATTTCAAAATACCTTGCCCTTACCATGTTTATGAATTACATGAGAAAACTAACAGATTTCAATTAGAAAACTAATTGAGAGCAAATAACAGCGGACTATCCAGGACAGCGGTAAATTATATTATAGGTGTTCTGAGAGTTTAGAGCAGATGAAGATCATTGAAGGCAGGCGTGGCAGAGTGGCCGGACCCTAGATGGCCATGAAGGACGGTCTTCATTTTCCTTCTCTGCTGTCGTGAGGTCTGGCTTCCTCTAAGTCCTCTGTTTATAACCTCTTTTTATTAAGTACCTAGTTACTTATTTTCATTAATTTATAGTTCACCTGTTAAGGCCTGGTGATTTTTTTTAAAGTAATCTTGACTAAATGACCATTTTTATTTTTATTTTTATTTTTTGCAACAACACAGATCAAGATTTGAATTCAGCCAAAAATGGTTTGGCTCAGTGGATAGAGCGTCAGCCTGCGGACTGAAAGATCCCAGGTTCGATATTGGTCAAGGGCATCTAACTTGGTTGCGGGCACATCCCCAGTAGGGGGCGTGCAGGAGGCGGCTAATCAGTGTCTCTCATTGATGTTTCTACCTCTCTATCCCTCTCCCTTCCTCTGTAAAAAAATCAATAAAAAATATATATATTTTAAAAGATTTGAATTCAAACTCTAGTTCTTATTGGGTTTATGGTTTTGTGTAAATTCCTCACCCTCTCTTATTGTTTCCTTATTTAATAATCGCCCCTAGATAGGGCCATGGGACTGAAATAAAATGAAGAAAGGGAACATAGAGCTCAGCGTCCCCCCTGAAGGAGTGCTCATTAATGGCATGGGATGGAGGCCATGGCGATGTTAATTAATATAAACCCACGGGAAGGGGTGGATATGAGAGCGCCTCTGCTTGGTTTTCACCACTTTGCCACTGTTAACTTTACCTGAATGTACACTTGCCAAAAGTAAATTACATTTCCCTTAATTTTTTATAATCACTGCCTTAGAAACAATAAAGATGGGTTCAGCCGAGACCAGTTTGGCTCAGTGGATAGAGCGTTGGCCTGCGGACTGAAAGGTCCCAGGTTCGATACCGGTCAGGGCATGTACCTTGCTTGCGGGCACATCTCCAGAAGGCGTGCAGAAGGCGGCTGATCGATGTCTCTCTCTCATTGATGTTTCTGACTTTCCATCCCTCTCCCTTCCTCTCTGTAGAAAATCAATAAAATATATTTAAAAAAATAAATAAAGACGGGTTCACATATGTAGGGAGGTTCTCTTCTATTATCAACCTGGTGATTCATATTGCTGAGCAGAGACATCCGATAGGAGAGACTGGCAAAAGCACAAGAGATCTCGGGGCACGTGCAATTAGCCGACGCTGTTTACTGGGGCTTGGAAACCAATCTAAAAGAATTTATGCCTTAAATCAATGGCAGTTGTCAATGAGCCCGTGAGAAAAACCTTGCCGGGCCCCTCTAGCTTTTATTGCAATTCATATTGATAATATCAAAAACAAAAGCCTCCGAGCAAAAGGTCAATCTAATGCAATCACTTAGTGCAGAATTATGGGGTCCAGCTTCCACACGGCTGAATGAACGATCACGTGATTAAAGGTGCGTGCCAGAAACGAGCGGTGGGTGTTAGGCGCTGAGCAGGTTGTTTTCTTCTTAATTGTTGGCATTTGCTTAACTGTTTGCTTAATTCTAATTTATGTTTTTTATGCTCCAGTTTGTTTACAGAGCCCACAGTTCCCAATTGTCTTTATTTGCTTAAGCGTTTCTTTACATTTATTTACATTTTTATATATGTCGCTCTGCTTACATAACTCACCACCGTGCGGAGTGGGCGCGAAATCACCATAAATCCGCATCGCTAATTAACCTCATCCTCATGACTGATTAGTCAAGATGATGAGCCTAGAAGGAAGGCAAGGAGGAGGCCTGATTGTGAATCACGGGATCATTAAATTTTAGAACTAGAATTTAGGCTTTTAAGGCGTTTTCCAGATAGAATCCCACGGTTTTTACATCTTCCGTGTTGGAGAGTTATGAAAGAATCAGCCGCTTGCTCTCACTCCTTTATGCAAAAAAAAAAAAAAAATGTATAAGGATTTGGTGGCAGCTTTGAAAAACAAGACGAGAGGAAGTCCAATCACAGGTGACTGTGAGTAACCTGTCATGGGGGCTTGAAATGAAACCACACATAATTGGACCAAAGATGAGCTGGCAATGAGCATGGAGCCTTCGCTGGAGGTAAGAACGCCGAGTGGATTGCTTGGAATTTCTCCTCCAGAAGCTGAGCAGTGTGCGAGGGTTTTAGCTCGCCGAACGGTGAGGGTAGCTATTAGCTTTGCAGTGGGGAGCGTTTAAAAGTACACAAACATAGGAAGGAAAGAACCTGGAACAGAGTAGCCAGCTTCATTCCAAGAATCCATCTGGCACGTAAAGAACTGCTTGTCCTACATTAAGCCCCGCAGAGTGAGAGCCATTTTTCATGCTTCGCACCCCCTATTTTTGGTTTTCAGGTGAGGCCGCTTACTGAGTTTGGGGAAGAGACAGGAAGAGTTTTCAGAACCGTCCAACCGGGGGACGCACTCAGGGTGAGCTCTGTGAATCTCACCAAAGGTTCCCCTCATTCCCCCGACAGGGGAAACACGTTGAAGACTTGATTTCAGAAAATCAGGTTAAGAGAAAGCTTAGGTGTCCACATAACATGAGCTTTTAGTCGTTTGTAAACAATGTCATGGAACAAGAGGCGTGAAACATATAAAAACCATGACATGATATGGTGGGTTGATAAGTGAAATCCAGTCTACCTCTAAATAAACGTATTTTGCCAGCTTTGGTGTGTAGAATAGGCAGCTAAAAGCGAACGCCGCCAAAGGAACTGCAAGCTGTATAAAGGTGGTGTAAGGCTTAAATTAGTCCTGGATGTCGGGTCTCATTTTCCTATGCTTCCCCCTTTTTTTAATAAAAATATATTTTACTGATATTTTACAGAGAGGAAGGGAGAGGGATAAAGTCAGAAATATTGATGAGAGAGAAACATGGAAATCAGCCGCCTCCTGCACACCTCCTACTGGGGATGTGCCTGCAACCAAGGTGCATGCTCTTGACCGGAATTGAACCTGGGACCTTTCAGTCCACAGGCGGATGGATGCTCTATCCATTGAGCATAACTGGCTAGGGACATATGCTCCCCTTTTAAGGAAAAGCGTAGTCAGACCCACTCCATGTAGACTTCACACATGCAGGACAGTGGCTGTCCCCTTACCCAGTCACCTCTTGAGGGACAGCACAAGGCCAGAGCGCCGGCGCCAACTCCTAGCAAGCGCCCTTCCGGTTACCATGGTGATCAGAGGAGGGGCGGGGCCTCCAGCCCTTGCTTACCCGCCTGTGTCCATATTTCGAACGCTCCAATTGGGACAGCCCTTTCGTGCCTCTGTCCCGCCCCACTCGGTCCGAGAGCGATGCGATTGGCCCGGGACGGGCGGCCGGGCAACCCCGTGAGTACCACCTCCTGACGGGAAGAGCGGGAAAATGTACCAGGCGTTGTCCGAGGCGTGAAGCTCGCCGTGCTTTGGAGAAGCACATGGCTGGCTTTGGAGCGAGTTGCCTGGTGTCCCATAACACAACTCCTCGCACCCAGGATTATTAACA
>PVJN01040084.1:0-19471 GCA_004026805.1 Lasiurus borealis | reverse complement strand
TAACAATAAATGTCAAATAATCATTTATCTTCTAGTAATATTTATAGCAAGATGTATTATTCTAGTAATTTAACTATTACAAAACTGAGGTGTACAGAAATGAATTACACTGAACAATAAAGAATGACTCAAATATCAAAGCATGGTACACTTAGGGCCTCCCTTGTCCTGTGCCTCAGATATCATAGCATAGTACACAGTTCACGTGGAACTCAACTTCCTTTAAAATAGGAAGGGATGCCATACTCATGAAGCAGCTACTTCCACACATATTTTTTTTTATTTAATTCATAGCACATACTCTTTGTACTGATTATTGGAAAATCATCCTAGCAATTGCCTCTGTTCTTCTCTGTATTGTTGCCTTACATTCTGATGTTATTATTGCGCTTTTATCATCCACTCACTCTAATAAGATTGTGAATTTTTTTAAGGGCAGAGATCATGACTTGAGCTTGTGTTTCTCTGTCATGGTGCCTAGAAAAATGCACAAATGCCATCCATTCCAAATGACTATGATGAGAGAGGCCCAGTGTTGCTGGAGACCTGTGACTTTTATTTAAGAGGCCTCACTTATTCTGCGCCTTTACAGAGGAGAGAGTAGGGGCTGAGGGAAGTTGAGGAAACCGAGACAGAATTCTCCTCCTAAAAGATTTTGCTAAGCTGGTGACCGGACCGCCTGGCATTTGTCCAGTTAAAACCCAGACACATAGCAATAACAAAGGCACTGGTCTCCTACTGCTAATTATGCAGGGGATCAAACCCCAGCCTGCAGGAACCCACCCCCGCAGTCAGGATCAAGCCACTGGATAGACCTGGGCTGGTGCTCCTAACTCTGCGGAGAGGGAGACTTCCCATGGCTGCAGGCTAGGGGCCCTGGACTCTGCGCCATGCCCCACAACAGGACCCTAGCACAGGTTGGTCAAGCGAGCAGCTTCTTTGCCTGGGATTGTGAGGGCCACTTAGCCATGCTCTGCCTGGTTGTTGGCTCCATGATTTGGGGGCAGCTTGGTCTGGTCTGCTCTCCCATTACCACAGGGAGGCTCAGTATGGGCTCTGTTCCATGATGGGGGGGGAGTGGGGGTGGGAAAGTGGCAGCTAGGTCTGGCTTGTTCTCACCATTATCACGAGGAGGCTTGGTTTGGGCTCTTTGCCCCCTGATTGCGGGGCAGCTCAGTCTGGCCTGTTCTCCCCACGATTGCGGGGCAGCTTGGACCCGGGCAGGTGGTGGGATGGATTGGAGCTGGGCAGGCAGCATCAGGTGCTGCCCATGCTGCCTGCCTGGGCCCAAGCTGTCATCGCAATTGGGGCTTGGACCTGGGCAGGCAGCTATGGGTGCTGCCCCCACTGCCTGCCTGCCCCCACTGCCTGCCTGGTCCCCGGCTACGACTTAGATCCTGCCTGTGGCATAGGGCACACTACCTATACCACCTGCATATGCAAATTTACCTGCCATCTTTGCGGGGTTAATTTGCATATCACTCCTGATTGGCGGTGTGCGTAAGGGAGGTATTGTCAATTAGCATTTTTCTCTTTTATTAGTGTAGATTAGTAATATTTCCACTCAGAGTTTTTAAGTTTTCCACAATCTTTTTATTCTCTGCAGCTATGCAGTTTTTCAACAGCCACTTTCACAGGGTGTTCCCCCAAAATGTGTGCACAACTTAACAGCTAATAGCTCAACTTTGAAAGTGAAATGTGTTTTTTAACAAACACAGTCTTTGTAAGTATTTAAAGTGTGTGAGTACATTTTTTGGGGACATTTTATATATGATATATATGAGGTTCGTGGGACAAGGAACAAAAACAGAGAATCTAGGCCAGTCAAAAGGAGGTTTAATTTTGCACTCCCAGGGGGAGGTTCACTGGTCCTGAGGATAGGGCAGGAGAAGTCACACTGGGTGGGAGCTGAGGCACTTTTTTTTATACAGGTGTTCAGTGAGGGCAAGGGAACATGAGCTGAGGGCGGGTGGAATTTCCGCCGTGGGCAGGGGTTCCAGGAATGGATCCAATATCGGTGCCACTATTTGCCTGGAGCACTGGTCCATCATGGGTTGCAGGAAGGGACCAGCACTTGTGCTGCCATCTGTCTGGTGCTCTAGTCTGTTATCTGCATCACCAATGGTTGCATGCATGGGCTTCTGGAATTCCTCTGACCTAACAATATGTTGCTACAGAATCCTCATAAACAACATTTTCATTATTGCCCAGTACTTTTCCATTAAGTTGATAAGCCAAAATTTAACTAATCATTATCTATTACTGAATATCTAGGTTTTTTGCTACTATAAATCTGCAATGAGTACACATTTTTTAATAATACTTAGGAAAATTCCCTGCAGTGAGAGATTACTGCATCAAGGATACTAATATCCTAACATTTATATAATTTTGGAACACATAATATAAATGATTTCTAAAATGCCTATCAATTTACATAAATGTTTATCAATTATCTATGCTATTACCAGTATAGATATTTTTATCTTGCAAACTTATTAGGTATAAAATGTTTTCAAAAATTTGTTTACTAATTTTTATATGTTTTTTTCAATTTTGTCTTTCTCTGAAAACATTTTATTAACTCCCCCTTTTTTAGTTATCCAGTGTTTATTATAAAGGAAAATAGTTAGCACATAAAAGAATCTGTTTATTTTTCCCTTTGTAGAGTTTTTTCTCTCCTTTTTATCACAATTGTAAATTGAGACCACTTCCCTCCAAGGTCTTTTGTTTAATTAGTTTACATAATTCTTCCTGACAACCAAGCTGTGGGTAACGTTTCTATTTAGTTATTAATCTACTGGCTTATGTAGGGAAGGCATGTGATAAAAATTATCTTTATAATCTCATTAACTTTTAAACAGTTGCTACAAATATACTATTATTTACTGTCTTAAGTAATTTCATTGGGAGTAACTAAAAATAAAAGTTTGCTAATAATTGGAACAAGTGGAAGTACAGTAAATTTTAGGCTATTTTTTTGCTTCAACTTAACATAGCTAAAACTAAATACTGAGGAACTAATTCTGCTGAAGTTTTTTTTTCCTCTCAATGACCTAACAAAATTGATCATTGCTTTATAAAAGACACAATTTATTTTAACCATTCAATTTTCAATACTAGTCTTAAATTGTTTTTTAAAAATGTTAACATTGCTTTAATTTGCTCTTTTTTCAAAAGACTGGTTGAAGTCATATGATTTTTTGTTTTGTTTGTGTAGCCAAAACTGTCCTTAGAATATTACAGTTTATGGATCAAAGAGTGATATTCTTTCTTTCCTTATGTAAAAATTGAGAAGATAAGATTAGTTTCATAAATATCTGCTATAGGGCTTAGAATTCCACTCAGGAAATATTTTTGCAGAAAGGAATTTGTTGGATGTTGCCAACAACCCTCCCAACAATAATTATTAATCTTTTAGGCTTAGACTACTTACTCAAATAGACTAGAATAGACTGCCTATTTGCTTAGATCTTCACATATTTCAGCTGTCATTTTCTTCTTGGTTTTTCTCTGTACCATCTAGTGATCCCCACGTTCAGATATGAGAGAACACAAGCATGTGCATAAGAGAGAGTTCTTAGAGCCCACTACAAGCACAGTACCACTGAAAGCAAGCCACATATTAATGGAAAGTCATGACAGAAATTATTGCATTTCTCATTAGGCCCTCTGCCTGCTACCTATTAGGACCCACTCACTGCCTGTGTCACATTAGGCCCAACCTGATTTATTCAAAGCCCTAGACCCCATGGGCTGGTGCTTATGGTCATGGTCATTATAAGCTATCATTATTTGTTCCGCCTGCAAATTGGCCCTTTTCCTTTATTCCTTTCGGAGAAAGCACCCTAGGGGAATGATTGTTTGGGGGTGAGGGTGGGGGTTGAGGGGGGAGTGGAAAGCCACATGATTGCTTTGTTTCCTAATGAGTTTAATTTTAATTTTGGGTTTTGAAAAGAAAAAGGTAAAGGAAACTGAGACCTGCAATGATTAATTCTAATTGATCCTATCAAGAACATTCCTTACTTGTAAATGACAGAATCTCAGTCAGAAGTTATCATACAGGTCCATTACTCAAGTCACACTAGTCGCAGGAAATCACTATGAGACAGTGAAAGAGAGATCTAGCAAGCAGAACAAGGTATCCGTCTGTGGGACAGACTAGAAACAGGGAAACAGGATGGGATAAACAAATGGAGAAGTTTCAAGCTTTGGGGAATCCATTTCAATGTAATTTACGTGGGAAAGCTTTGCAAAAATGCCTTTGTAAGGATCTTGTGAGATTTGTTTCTTTGGTTTTGCAGTAATATTGTTAGTGAAGTGAAAGTATTGAAAAAACAGGTGAAATATTGAACCTGAAAATGTCATAGAGAAAGAGTCCAGGGTTAAGGGTGAAGTGACAGATGTTTCATGCTGGCAACTTGTTTGATTACAAAACGCTTTTGTTTTGTTCTGTGAGACCTGCATTTGCCAAATTGCTGATTCTGACAAAATAGCATTATTCCAATATTTTCCTTCAAATACTGAAATAACTTCTATTCTTTTTTCCATCCAAGAGTAAGTCCTCTTAAAATATAGAATTTATATCAAAGTAGCATCTGTAATGTCTGCACGATTCTTGGTAGTCCTCTGAGGAAACATTCTGGATACGTGAGAATTATGTATCATTGCCTTTTAGGTTTTATTACACAGGAAATTCAGGGAGAAGCAAGAACATTTTGTTTCTTTAGCAGTTACATTTTTGATCTCATGACTGTGACTAATAATATATTTTTAATTTAGAGCATGTTTTCCAGCTTTAGGAAATACATAATTCATTTTTGTCTCTTCTTTCCATTGCAATGTTTTAGGATCATCGCTGATCTTTGCCTGTGACCCAACCCTCTCTGTTCTTTAAAGCAACCGAGTGAAATAACATCTGGAAACATCCCTTATATTTAAAAGGATCTTGCTTTGCTTTGTTCAACAGCTTGTACATGAAAAATCTCTTCGTTTCTTCTTGGTTTCATTATCCTTCTATTACTATCTATCCAGTAATCTAGGTTTCTATACTGTCAATTACTGTCACCTGTATGATGATCAGAAGACAAAATGTCTGTAAAATAATTTATAAATAGTGAGCAATATACACTTTTTTTTATTATTATCACCATTATTTAGATTTATAATTACTCTCCTTTTTTTTAATAAAAACACTGAAATACAAAACTGAAAAAATATAATTTAGTATGGAAAGGAGTTTTGGGGATAAAATAGGGATTTTTATGGGTGAAATAGGCAGCTTTAGGAAATTTTAGAAATTAAGGGGCTCCATGGAAGACACACAGGGCTACAGAGGTGGGAAAGGTCACATTTCCATAAGACACGGGGGATTGGGAGTAGTAACATTTCCATAAGACAAAGGAGCAGCAGCAGTTACATTTCCATAAGACAAGGGAACTGGGAGTATCCAAAAGGTTTATATTTACAAAATAAAGAAGGAGGAAGACAGCCCAGAGGGAATAGGAGAACAATGAGGGAGGAGGGCTTCACATGTTCCACCTGGTATTTGACCTTTGAGCTCAGGAGTTGGTATAGTGACCAAATCAAAGGGAATATTGACCCATCAGAGTGGATATCAGGACACCAGGACTTGCAGCCTTTATAAGCCATGGAAGGAGGGACTCGATGATGGGACTCTTTCTCCCTCCCCATGTGGGAGTCTGTACTTGTTCTTTAATAAATTTCCACCTTTGCTATATCATCTTCCATCCATGGATTCATTTTTAGACTCCAACGGACAACGAGCCCAGGAACCATCCTGCCCAGGGGAACATCGCGTGTTCTAGTCCAAAAATCCCATATCAGTATCTGGGCATGAGATTCATCATAAATTCAACAGAGTCCTTCCCTTTCATGCTCATCACCAGTGAGACTGAGCTGTAGCAAGTGCTGAGATATAGTACATACAGGTGGGTACTGAGGAAATGATGCAGCTAAAGGAGTAGCTCCTTTGTCATCTTTCACATAGCAATTTAGACTGGTTGTTAAGGAAATAGGTGGAACATCGGACATTTTTTGGGAAAGGGCCGTTTTTAGCTTAGAGAAAGCCTATGCACATTACATCATTCCACTTCCCTTTGCTTTCTTTTTTTAAAGAAAATCTATCAAAGAGTTCCAAGTAACCTAAATAGATTTAAACTTTTCTTTTAAATCTTTAAGCCTTCTTGATAGCTTTGTTAACAACTGTTGCAGAAGACCAAAGAAAACCAAGGACGCTTCTGAGAAAAAAAGGCAGACTCAGGGAACAGCCTTCCAAATCTGAGTGAAGGAACACACATGGGGCTTTTCTTTATAATTCCCTCCCTGTGGTCTTTGTCCCACAAACATGGATTATGTTTCCGGCCCTTTTCAAGGGCCTTGCAAGAAAGCCCCAGGTGTTGGGAATCTCCAGGCCATATCAGATGGTCTGGCCTGGCTCTAGCATTAATAACCCTCCCTCTGGGCAGTGCACTGTCCACAGCCAATGGCCTCTGTAACCTGTTCTGTGAAAGGAAATGAACTCCCCTCCATCTTGTCCTATAGGGCTGGGACCCCTGCCTAAACCTCCTCCCCTTTCTGGGAGTGGCCACAGGTGTGCCAGCAATGTCTTAATTTCCCCGACCCTCACCTGAAAGGACCAATGAAACTCCAGGGACACAGCTAAGGTCCTAATTAGGCTTAACCACAGAAAGACCCCAATTCAAGTGACCAATCTCTGTAACCCTCATCACTTTCCCAAACCCCCTAATTATCCCACCCCATATAACTCATTGTTCCCGCCCAGCTCGGCTCTCTCTCTCTCGCCTCGCTGCTGCTCCAGAAAGAGGCTGAGAGCCAAACCCGGGTTTGAATAAAGACTCTTTGCTTTTGCATCGGAGAAGGCTCCTTAGTGGTGGATTATTGGGGACCCCGAACTCTGGGCACAACATTCTGCAAGACCAGTATCTGGAAAGGAGGTAGATACTTAATTATATGTTATCAAGAATGTACACTGAGCCAATTTGGCTCAGTGGATAGAGCATCGGCCTGGGGACTGAAAGGTCTCAGGTTCGATTCCGGTCCAGGGTACGTACCTTGGTTGCAAGCACATCCCTAGTGGGAGGCGTGCAGAAGGCAGCTGAATGATGTTTCTAACTTTCTATCCCTCTCCCTTCCTCTCTGTAAAAAATCAACTATATATATAATTGTATAAAAGAATGTACACTGAGCTTGCTGGCATAGATACAGATCACTATCCCCAAAATATCAGGGTTACATTGGAATTTGCCCTTTTTAGCCTTCTCACAATGACTTTTAAGAGTTTTATAGTTTAAAATGAGAACCATTCAATGAGAAGGACATTTTAAATGTCAATTTTGGAAGATAGGAAAATATATCTCTTGTAGGAGAGGAGAAGACTCCTTGATCCTCTTAGGGTCTCTGGCTGAGTTTTGAAAATAAACTGACATTGATAGATTAATGGGAGAAAAGCCTAAACATTTATTTAATATTAAATTCTCATGTGACATGGCTGCCTTCATATGGAAAAGAAAACCTGAAGAAATGGTTAAAACTGAGTATTTCTATTGAAGCAGAAATTTTAGGGGCAAATAGGCAGGCTTAGGGATTTTTTAGAATTGGGGTCCATGGGAAAACAGGGCTGCAGACTGGGAGAAGGTACATTTCCATGACACCAGGAAGCCAGGTGCAGTTACATCTGCTTAAGACAAGGAAGCAGCAACAGGTATATTTCCATAAGACAAGGGAATTGGAAGTAGCCAAAAAAAAAAAAAATCTATATTTACAAAATAAAGAAGGAAGCCCTTCATTCAGGTGGAAAAGAAGAAATCCCAGAGGAATGGAAGCACTATGAAGGAGGAGGACCTCAGAATCACTATAGTAACCAATTCGAAGGGGAATATTGAAGAATCACAGGGGATATGAGGCACCAGACTCTGCAGCCTTTATAAGCCATGGGAAAGAGAACTCAGCTGGACCCTTTCCCCCTCCCTACTTGGGAGTCCATACTGTGGGACTCTTCCCCATGTGTGAGTCTGTACTTGTTCTTCAATAAATCTCCACCTTTGCTGTACCACTTTCTGTTTGTGGATTAATTCTTCAATTCTGGTGGACAAAGGATCTGGGTTCCTTTCCAAAATTCAGTATCATTATGTTAGGTTTGATAAAGAGTGGACAGTTTATAGAAATATGATAGGTCAAAGAATATGAGGTAAGTGTACCAAGTTGGAAAAAATTTAGCACAACCTGTTCAGATACTTCTTGTATTACTTTGTCTTCTGAAATAAGGGTACTCCTTTTCTCTGAGTGTAGGGAGGGTTTTGTAACCTGTTCCTGAAGGGTAGTCACAGGGGTGTGTGGTGATGGTGGCGGTGGCGGTGGCGGTGGTGGTAGGTCAGATTGGCCTTCCTGCTTCTCCTGTTTTATTAGACTCTTTCAACTTAAAATGTTCAATATTGCAAGCTGCCATGCTTGGCGGTTGTGTGTCCCGAGTCCCATCACTCTATTAGAACAAACAAAAAATTCAAGACCAAAAATGTACTGCCCTACTCAGTCTTGAAGAATATTTAACCCATTCCTGTCTACTTTACTTCTATTTTTGGAGCATCTATTAATTCTCTGCTGGCTACTTGGGAAGCCTGGGAGAAATATGCAGTAGGCTTGGGCCTCCAGAGCCTTAGTTTTAGTAGTGTTTATAGAGATGGACATTAGCAGTGTGTAACAGAAGACCATGAAAAGTGTATGTAATAATGTGTTTAGATGAATATAACTGTGTTGTGCCAGCTACATAAGATGGAGGACACGGTATGAAATGGAGTCAGTCCTGCTCAACTGGAAGCTAATTTATATCTTATGCAGTAGACAACTGTTGTTATCAGAGCTATCTATGTAGGATCCATTTGGATCTAAATTGTCAAATAATCAAAACTTGATTTTGGTTTCTTTCTTTTCTATCAATATTTTGCATATTTACTTTTTCTCGTTTCATTTCTTCTCTGAACTTTTACTTGAAAATGTAAATGATCAAGTGAATCAAGCTAAAATTCTAATATAATTGCCAACACTTGCTTTTGCTGTCCTCTCCTCCTCTTCCTTTATCTTTTGGTCAAAGATCCTCCCCCTGACCTCACTGCCCTCCTCACCTCCCCATTTTATAACTTCAAAATGGGAAAATAGGAAACTGAAACTTTTACACATTTAAGTTGATTTAAGAATTTTAATAAAGTGATATCTCTGTATATTTCTAGGACCATTTGATGAAATATGAAAATCTCCTGCTGAGATTTTGCTTTCATTAAACCTTCCTGAAAATTGCATTATTGAATGAAATTGTCTCATGGTATAATGAAGGTGAAGTAATATGGGCAGAATTACAGGCTGTGATTCCAATTTTTAAATTAGATAAGGAAAAAAGTACCTCCTGAATTTATAATAAATGTATGCCATACTTTCATGTTGCACTCATTTACCCCAGTACCTCTAAAGAATCCTTCAGATTCTTGCTTTTCTTTTTTTTCTCTATTATAAAACATGTCTCATTTTTTGAAGAACCTTTTTGTAGGATCATTTCAAACCTATTTTCTCCAATGGGATAGTGAATACATTTGTGCTTTCTCTATTTAGTTTATCTCTTGTTTTCAGGGTTATGAGAAATGAGATTATCACCATTTTCAGTCCTCTCTATATTATAGTTTCCTTGACAACCAGCAGAATTCTTTACTGACTTAGTAACGGTGAATTGAAAGGTTGAGCTGAACTAAAATTTAGTGGAATACCAAGAAGTTTCTAGGGCATTCTTGAATTTCTTGATTAGGTATTAAAATAACTAAAATCTAAATTTAAATATGGCTGTATACAAAATCAATCTCACAATAAAAAACTGCTTTCTGGGATTTTTTTGAACTACTCAAAGTTCTCTTTTACTTAATTCACATAATATCATGTTCTAAATGAGAGCAATCTTGGGAGGTTAAAAAAAAAATCATACTTTTATATGGGAGTGGAAAAGATGCCTTTCCTCCTCCACTTTTTTATAAGATATCATTATATTCTTGGAAACAAAAATCTTGAATTTCTGGGCTGAGGATTGGCCTCTCTAAAGACTTCCCCACAGATACAACTCCTGATTTTGAGGAAGTGTGGTTATCTAAACAGAATTATCATCTTATCAGATACATTATCATTGAATTATATAATAAATGTAGTGATTACAAATTCTGTAAAATTTATGATGCTTTTGATCACTATTTCATGAGTAGTATATACCTTAGGTTATTACTATGTTTAAAATTTCCTACATTTTTTGTTTGTTTTTGAAATGGTAAAAATGAGATGTTATAAAATCTTATTACTTAATATGAGATGAATCCAAATAGCATAAAAATGACACACAGTCATTTTATTTTTAGTAATAAAGCAATAGCAACAGTTTTCAAACTCTATAAGGGCAAAGAGCATGTCTGGTGTATTCACATTTGTGAATTGTTACAGAAGACCAAAGAAATACCAAGCACGCTTCCTAGAGAAAGGGAGAGACCCCATTTATTAATACTAGTGGACTCTGGGAATAATTTCCAAATCAGAGTGAAGAAACACACAGAGGACTTCACTTTTTATAACCTTCTGTGGTCTTTGTCTTGCAGATATGGTTCTGCTTCCTTTCATGGGTTTACAGGAAGGACCCCAGGTGTTGGGGGTCCCCAGACCATATCTGATGATCTGTCCTGGGGACAGCAATAATGACCCTTCTCTCCCGGCTCCCACCACGTGCATTGTTCAGTTTTATGGCCTGACACATCTTGCAAGACCAGTTTCCTCCTCATATAACCAAACTTCTTTATGGTCTATAGATAGAAGGTTTTCCCCCTTATATGAATAAAATAGAGCCAACTACCATGCAAACACTTGTATGTTCCAGTAGAGAAAAAAAAAAAAAAAAAGGAAAGACATCCAGAAGGGTGTTTAGAATACAAAGAATTCATGTCTAAAGGACTTAGTTAATTATTATAAACTGGTCAAGTTTGTGTTATTTCAGAATTCAAAGTATTAAAGGAATGAACACTTGCTTTAAAAACGACACTGGTGTCTATGAAATAATTAAATTTGATATTTCAGTGGCCATCACAAGCTTTTCACATATTATTTTCTTAGAAGATGTTGAACACAGTCACAAATATATATGTACCGGTCTCAATAGCATTTTATTAGAAACATCAAGGCTGATGTTTTAGGTTTGTTTTTTCATAAGGTCTAATCAGCATTAATCTTTTCCTTTTAAGATACTGGTTTTTGAGTAAAGAATTTAGAAATTAATTAAAGTGGATATGTATTTGAACTACAAGAGCTACATTAGGACAATTTTATGGGAAAATATCATTAAATTTAGTTAAAGGACCTTGCTTTTCAGGACACTTTATACTGCCTTTTTAATAAATGGCCCAGTGGGATTTAATTTCTACCCGCTTTGCTGTTCCATAACAAGCAGCCATTATGTCTCCAAATCATGAAGCTAATGAAATAATGTCTATTTGGAGATGGTTATTACATGACCAGAGATATTTTTTCTTCTTTAAAGCAATTAACATGAAAGACACTTGATCATTTTAAATGAAATGAGAAAATGAGAATGCATGTCCACAATGAAGCAGATAATGGAAATGTTAGCTATCAAAGAAAAGTGGGACAAGTATAAACCACATATAATTTTCAGATTATTCTAACTTTGAGAAAAGTTTCATTCAGCAACCTTAGTTTCCACAGCAAATATACAGAACAGCTGAAAACTATCTTCAGCAGAAGATAAAGAAGCATAATTTATTGCTTTTTTCTTTTTCTTGTCCCATCTCCCATTGTTACTTGATTAACATGAACTAAAAATTCTGGTACTTCCATTATGTCATCCAACAAATGGATATTGTCCTTTTACAACCATCTTACTGATGTTTTTATCTTTCTCACCATTCTTGTACCCAAAGCATGTGGAGATTCTTTCTACTTTCTGGTATAGCTGAAAATTAAGTCACCGAGTTTGCCTCCTTTGGTTCTTTTTAACAATTGGGGAATGCATTGCCAAACAAGTAGTGAACATATGGTACAGATTTGAGTAGTAAGGATCCATTTAAAGAGGATCTTCACTACGGACAATAACGTGGTGAAGGCCTAGGAGAGAAAGAGAGGAGGGTGGAGGAAAGCAAAGCTGGGGAGTGTGGGGCAGGGAGACATCTGCCATAGAGTGAACAATAAAAATAAAAAGGACCTCCCTACAATGGTTTCACTCTAGGTAAGGAAATAGGGAGGTATAGCTGCTGATGGGTATTAGGAAAAAACAAGCCAATGCACAAATAGATCTAATACCTCTGCAAAGGAAAAGAACAACAAAATGAAAAGACCATCTATGGAATGGGAGAAAATATTTGAAAATGTCTAAAACATATAGAGAACTCACACCATTTAGTAGCAAAAGAAACCCCACCAAAAACAAAACAAAGACTCAAATAGTCCAATCAAGAAAGAAGCAGAGAAACCAAATAGATATTTTTTCCAAAAAAAGACATAAAGTGATTAACAAATATATAAAATGTGCTCAACATCACTGATGATCAGATACTATAAATGCAAATCAAAATAACAGTGAGATATCACCTCATCTGTTATAATGGCCATTATAAAAAAAGACAAGGTATAACAAAGCTGGTTAAGGATGTGGAGAAAAGTGAACCCTAGTGAACTCTGATGGAGGGAACAATTTGCATATTACCCTTTTATTATACAGGATGGCCTTACTCATCAGCTGTCTAACTCATTCTTTAGTATGCAGCTCACATGTTACCTATTCATGGAATTTCTTGATTCCTCCAAGCTCTTTCTCCTTCTGCCCATGTGTCTATTCAATTGTCTTACTGTTTTGTAAACCTTAGTATTCTTATCTGTGACTCCATAAATCACTACTACTCATCGGGACCAATAATTTCTATAGCACCAATGTCCCCCTTAATTCCTTATTCTTTGGTACTTCCAAAACTCGGAGTCTAATAGACAAAACGTAAATAATTTTGATATATTGTGAAATATTCTATCTCAATGATAAATGCAATATGCTGTGGAAATACAGCTATTTTTGTTCATCAGTAAATTTAATTTATTCATGACATTTCTTCTCCTTCTCTGCAATTAGCATGAATAATTCAGCAGAAGCTATGTTTTGTCTAGCTGTGAATAAGAAGTTCACAAGCAATTCGCTCAATTTTCCAAGCTATTGGAGAGGAATAAAAGTAGATAATCCAAATAAAATCACTTATATTTATATTTGGAATACATTTTGGCATTTCCTTTGGAATAAGTATAGCCGATGTCTAGGAATTCCCAATATTGCCTACAAAAGATTGAAGCCACATCTATAGCTATTAAAGCCAAAAACTGCCTTCCTCTTTAGTTCCTTCACATACTGCCTGTAGAGCTTGCTTTTCTGAGGACTCCTCTTAGGGTAAGAGGAAGCCTTTTATTGAAATAAAAAAGAACAAAACAGGGTTGAATTTGTGGTGCGCTGCTTGTTTTAATCTAGGATTCTTTCCCCTTAAATGTAGTGTTCTGCTGCTATTTCTTTCCATATGTAAAGAGTATTCTGATTATGACAGCAAAAGAGCTAATAGAGCAATTACATTTGTGGTTTCCTTACACAGTCAAGGCAAGCCAAAAGAATAAGGGCAATTTATAAAAATAATATTTTTGACCCATAAATATTTAACAATTTATAGAGAAACTTTATTTTTTCTAGAAATATTTTTAGTTCTCCCACCAACTGGACAATTGAGCTTTATTAAACAAAAGTTCTTTTAGTTTGAAAAAAAAAAGAATTTTACAAGATCCACTTTAGAATTAGTCATGATATTTTCCATTACACGCATCAAAATATGCTGATGAATGTGCAAATGTGATGCTTTCTTTTACTATATTCTGCTCTTTTTACATGATAGTAAATGCTCCCTAATATTGATAAAGTTTACTAAGTAGTAATTAAAATATCCTCATGAAATCTTTGAATTTCATTGTATATACATCAGTTGCCTCTCCAACTTTCACTCTATCCCTTTCCCATTGGGTAAAGTCATGGGGTTCCGAGTAGGCAGAGCCAAATAACATCATATTCGTTTCCTTTGTGATTGGTTTTTCCAAGTTTGAGACTTAAAAGAAGGTACTTGTGGGAGCTAGGTCATATTAAAAGTGATGCGATAGGTGTGAATAATATTTCCAGAGAGAATGTATATAAATAAAAAGAGAGAGGTGTTAAGGAGTGAAGAAAGAAGACAGAAAAAAGAAGCAGGCTGACAGTGGTTGGGTAATCAGCATAATGTTTATAAAGCCAGGAAGACATTTTTAAAAAAGGGATTTAGGAGAAACCAAGATAGTGGCATAGGTAAACACCTTAAACTGCTGCCTTGAACAACAATATCAAAACTACAACTAAAAGACAAAATGGACAACATCCAGAACCACAGGAAAGCTGGCTGAGTGGAAATTCTACAATTAGAAGGAAAGAGGAAAGCACATTGAGATTCAGAGGAGCTGCAAAATGCTAAGGTACAGAGACGCATGTGCATGGTGAAGATGAGCAGCTGAGTGCACGGGCGGCTGAGCTCGTTGGCTGGCTTCCTCAAGTGGAAGGGAGACTGAAACTCCCAACTACACTGAACTCCAGTCTTGGGCGAGACTCTGGAAACTTAGAACCATTCAGGAAGAATCTGGACTGTCAGGAAAAGAGAAAGGACACTGAAACTCAGGGGAACTGCAGAAGGCAGAAGTCAAGAGGCACATATGAGCAGAGAGGACTGACTGCTGAGTATAAGGGTGGCTGCTGGCTTTCTAAAGCAGGAAGCCAACAGAAGCTCCTGACTGTGCTGAACTCCAGTTCCAGGTGAGTTTCTGGGAACTCAGACTCATTCTTGGAGAAACTGGACTATCTGGCAGCAGGTGAAACTTGAGGGCAGCTTTCTCTCAGTGGTGCTTGCAGGATTACCACGGAACACTGAAACACAGGGGCCTCATAGGGCAGGGCTGACAGGAAGCCAAGGCTGTCTGCTCAGCCCTGAGACTGCGCCCCATCCAAGCTGAACACAGAGGCGTTTGAAATTTTGCAGTCTTGTCTCATAAGGGTGTCTCTAGCACAGAAGTTCTCCCAGCATAGACATAGCTGATTGTCAGTCAATTGGCCTGGAGATCACTTCCTTCTAGTGATGCCAACAATAATCAAGACTTAACTACAACAAGGCTGTGCATACAGTCTACAAAGGGGTATACCAAGAGTGTCCGCCTCAGGTAACTGGGGGAGGCTGAGCCACTGGGCTCTCTAGGACACCTACTACACAAAGCTACTCTACCAACTCAGGGAAACAACGGAAATGTGGAGACAAAAAAAAAAAAACACAAATGAAAGAAATTGAGGAAAGCAAACTACTGGATATAGAGTTCAAAACCACGATTATAAGGTTTTTCAAGAATTTCATAGTAAAGGCCAATAAATTTAACAAGAACCTCAAGGATATGAAAAAGGACCAACTATAAATTAAATATACACTGACTGAAATAAAAAATATTATACAGAGACCTAACAGCAGAATCAAGAATCAAGTCAAAGGTTTGAAATACAAAGAAGCAAAGAACACCCAGCCAGAAAAAAGAAAAAAAAGAGAGAGAGAGAGAGAGAGAGAGAAAGAATCCAAAAATGTGAAGAGAGTATAAGGAACCTCTGGGACAACTTATGGGGGTGCCAGAAGAAGAGAGAGAGCAAGATACTGTAAACCTATTTGAAGAAATAATGACTAAAAACTTCTCTCACCTGGTGAAAGAAATAGACTTGCAAGTCCAGGAAGTGCACAGAACCCACCTCAAAAAAGGAATCCAAAGAGGACCACACCAAGACACACCATGATTAAAATGCCAAGAGCAAAACACAAAGAGAGAATATTAAAAGCAGCAAGAGAAAAACAGTTAATTACCTACCTACAAGGGAGCACCAAAAGATTGTCAACTGATTTCTCAACAGAAACTATGCAAACCAGATGGGAGTAGCAAGAAATATTCAAAGTGATGGATAGTAAAAAACTATAACCAAGATTACTCAACTCAGTAAACTATCATTCAGAATTGAAGGTCAGATAAAGAGCTTCACAGATAAGAAAAAGCTAACGGAGTTCATCACCACCAACCCAGTATTATATGAATGCTGAAAGGTATTTTTTAAGAGAAGAAAGAATAAGAAAAAGGTAAAGATAAAAATTATGAACAACAAATAAATATCTATCAACAAGTGAATCTAAAAATCAAGTGAATAAAAAAATCTGACAAGCAGAAATAACTAGTGAATGTAATATAATCAGGGGCATAGAAAGGGAATGAACTGACAATTTTTGGGGGGTGTGTGGGAATAGACTAGGCAAAAATTGTATACCTATGGATTAGGACAGTTGCGGGGAGGTAAGAGCAGAGGGTGGGGTGGGAACTGGGTAGAGGGGAGCTCTGTGGGGGGGGGAAGAGGAACAAATATAATCTGAACAATAAATTTAAAAAAAGAAAAAATGGGATTTAACTATAGATAAATACTCAAGTTAGAAGGGAATATATAACTTATATATGTATATATGTACACACACACACACACACACACATATATATATATATATATATATATATATATATATATATATATAAGGTAATATATATAAAGGATTAAATATAGACATTTGTAGAGAAGTCAGATGACAAAAGAAATATATTAAGAAGACAATAGTGTGGCCAAGGTTTGGGAGGAATGAGTTTAAGGAAGAGGGATCATTGGGGGAAAAAAAAACAATAAAAAATAAAGCGGACATCTGTAATACTTTCAACAATAAAGATAAATTCTAAAAAAGAATAAAAAATTAATCATAAAAAGGAAGTAAATTAAAAGTGATCAAATAGAGAACAGTAATTTATGATTGTTCTTTTCAGACTTTCAAATGTGAGTGGATGGAAACTGCAAAAACTCCAACTTGCCTACTTAAAATTAACTCTGACCTTATTGAGTAACAGAATTTTTGTAGACATGGTTCTAAATACAGTTTTATTGATTTCAGAGAGTGAGTGAGAGAGAAACATCAATGATGAGAAAGAATCACCCACTAGGGATTGAGCCAGCAACCTGGGCATGTGCCCCGCCCAGGAATAGAATGGTTCATAGGTTGATGCTCAACCATTGAGAGGACTGACTGGCATGGCGAGAATTCTTAGATTTTTGGTCATAGCAATATGCCCTGTTTAAAACTACATCTCCCAGCCTCCCTTTACTTGTTGGCTAATGTATTGTGATTGTGTCAGTAGGTGGGCTTCCAGGACAGCTCTTTAGAGGGTTGTTTCAGCTAGTAGCCACCTTTTCCCCTTGCTTCCTCTTTCTGCTTTCCTGAAATGAGGATGGCATGATGAAAGTCAGAGCAACTGTCTTGGGACCTTGAAGAGGACAGGAGGATCTTAGGCACTTCAGCACTAATGTTCTTGAACTTCTGATTCAAAGTACTCAACTGTTAACTTCTGTTAGGTGAGGAAAATATGTATTTTAAGTCAGTGTGATTGGAACTCTGTTTTTAGCAGCGGAATGCAAGTGTAGACTGACAGTGTGATAGCTGATGACATTAGGTTAAAAGAAATTTTGTATATATTCAAAGCAATGGCTTAAGCTTTCTTGAGTTATTCTTTTTAAGATTATTTACTATTCTTCCCTCAGTAGAGAACAGCGATCAATCAGAAAATCAGGAGCTTTACTTAACAGGTTGTACCTGGAATCTGCGTTCACACAGGAATCTGATTTAAATTGCTTTGAGCTCTGATATGTGAAACTGCTAGGGACCTTAGGATGGGGTGGCTAAGGAACATGGGCAGGTGCTCCTCATTACTGGTCATCAGGGAAAGGCAAATTAGAACCACAATGAGATACCATTGCACACTCACTACAAGGGCTAAATTTAAAAAGTCCTCACAAAACCATGTGTTAGAAAAGGTGGGAACAGCTGGACCTCTTGTGAGGTATATGACTCAAACACTTGGGGGAAAAAGTTTGGCTGATTCTTATAAACTACACTTGCTATATGACCCAGAAATCCTACTTTTATGTATTTACCTGAGAGACATTAAAGCCTGTGTTTACACACGCAGACGTGTTCGTAGCAGCTTTATTTATAACCTCCACTGGACATAATGCAAACATCCCACAACAGGTGAATGGGCAAACACGTTGTGAAACATCCTACAATGAAATGCCATCCCTAGCCAATGGCCAAGCACAGAGGGCGTGCCAATTTGAGTCTATTCCTAAAACACTCAGGACTCCTTCCGTGGGAGACTGCCTGGAGGACACCCCATAGACCTGCCCAGAGCTTTCCTGGAATTGTGTTTTGCAGCGTGAAAATCTCTCTTTACCTCTTCTTCTGTCTTCCTCCTTCCTTTCACAGGGTCAGAGATGCATTGCTCTGCAGGCTCTCCACACCTTCTTGCCTTCTCTCCCCTTTATTCTTCACATAATTTCCCCTAAACCTCTTTCATGGCTAACCTTGTCTTGGCATTTGCTTCCCAGAGTAGCCAAAATAACAAAATGGCTGCCTGGGGCTGAGGGTGGTGAAGGCATGAAGGAATTTTGGGGGATAATGAGAAAGTGTTCCTTGCCTTCAGCATTGTGGTGGTTACATGGATAAATGCATTTGTCTAAACTTATTTAAGTTTGCACTTTAAGTGAATATATTTTACTCCTCAATAAAATTGAATTAAGATAAACATAATCTCAAATGGCACCATGACTTATTTGTCAGGTCAGGTAATGGGCTTTGTAGAGATTGCAAAGCAAAGGGGAGAAATCAAGAATATGCATATCACTGGCAAAAAAACACATTATTCACTTATTTAGGAGTTGCATTGATAAAACTTTAGAAATTCTAAAGCTCCTCTTAAGAATAAGCCTATACCAGCAATTTTCAACCTGTGTGCAGTGAGCCACAAGAATTTTTAAAGCATGCAATACCTGGCTTTGGCCAACGTGGCTCAGTGGGTTGGAGCATCCCATGCACCGGAACGTCATGATTTCAAACATACCTGGATGCGGGTTTGGATTCCCGGTAGGAGTGCATACGAGAGACAACAGATGGATGTATCTCTCTCACATAGGTGTTTTGTTTGTTTTTTTTCCCTCTCTCTCTCCTTTCATCCCTCTCTTAAAAGCAATAAAAAACAAACACAATATGAAATGCTGAAGGGTACTCTTTTAGAAGAGGAAGAAGAAAAAGGTAAAAGCCAAAAAATTATGAACAACAAATACATATCTATCAACAAGTGAATCTAAAAATTAAGTGAATTAAAAATTTGATCAACAGAATAAACTGGTGAATATAATAGAATCAGGAGCACAGAAAGGGAGTGGACTGATAATTCTCAGGGG
>PVJN01040083.1:0-19471 GCA_004026805.1 Lasiurus borealis | reverse complement strand
AGGGATCAGCAGCTTGGGGGTGGGGTCATGGGTGGTTGACCAGCCAGCCCTTTCCCTGATCAGAGTGTGTGTGTTTGGGGGGGAGAATCAGAGTGGTGCTGGTTGGGGGGAGGGTCCATGGGCCCATTGGGGTGGGAGGTGATGGAGCCCATCAGGGGCAGGTCTGGCTAGGGGGAGGAGCTGCACGAGATTGGTTGACTGGCCCCACCCCCTATTGGTGTAGGAAGGTGAACAGGGGTGGGGCCAGCTGGGGGTGGGGCCCGTTGAAAGCAGGGATTATCTAAGAAGTTCTGCAAGAGTTTTCTTATTTTCCCTTGAAAGCAACACAGGCACAAACAAGAAAAACAAACAAACAAAAAACTCATAGACCCAGACTTGTTGCCAGAGGAAAGGGAGTGATGGTAAAGGGTAAAGCCAGTCAAATATAAAGGTCTTTGATGGGGAGGAACTAAATACGTATGCTCACATAGAGGCCAAGAGTATGTAGCATACATAGAAGTAAAACATAACCTGTACCATTTTCAAATAAGAATAAATGTATTACAGCAATTTTAAAATCACTTCCCATTAATATATATTAAAGGTGTTTTTAACAGAAAATATGTGCTATGTCGCTCATTAATTCATACATATGGCAACAGCTTAATTAGATTAAGAAACATTTGTTTGCCAATCAGAGGAAGAGTGAAATATGAAATTCAAAATAAACCACACTTGAGGAAAACAACCTAAATATTGAATTAACTTGCTTGTTTAATTTGCTTCTTTAGTAGTTGCAATCTGGTTAGAGCTTAAAAAGAAGGTATTGCCTCCGCTGTCCATGGAATTTGGGGAACCTAATTTGATGGCAGCATTTCCTATTGTTGTCCCTGGTCTACAGGTCATAGGTACCTGGGAGCTCTTCCAGGTTGCTGGGGCTTCCTTGGTGAATACTTGAAGGTTAAGAACATGAACTTGAAAGTGAATTTGGACAAAGAAGCATAAATTGGAGGTGGTGAACAGGACAAATCCATGCTAACATGCATTTCTTTCTAAAACTTTGGGATACTTGCTTTCAATATCACAGATTTACTTTTTAATTTTATTATTTGTTAACTTTGGGTCAGGGTTTAATCAACCATTATAGCAAATATCCTTAGCTCCTTGATTAAACATATTGAATCCAGTATCTTTGCTTAGAACATGTACTCATTTCAATGCGTTTTTATAACATCGCATTATATTCCTGATACTCTGATCCAACATACTTAGAATTCATTCCTATAAAAATAAGCTCCAGATGGCTGTCAATAAAACAACTCTTGGTACACTTGGCACTTCTTCATGGGGCAAAGAGGAGAGCTGATGATTCTAAATTTATAAATGGTTTCCCAGTATTAACACATAGTTGTTGCATTCTTTGTGGAACCAAGAGCTACAGTGAGAAAATGAGAATGAAAAAATGCAAGTAGAAGGAGGCTCTCTCTCTCTCTGGGCTTTGAGTGCCACAGGAAGTTACATTATTCTTTAGCTGTTAATCAGACCCACATATATATGAACTGGATGAGTAGGGAGTTGGGTACTAGATAGGAGCCATTCCAACACTCACTGGAGGGGGCTACTATTTCAATACCACTCCTGTTAGCAAGACATTTTAAAATAAAATGCATTAGGCTATATATGAGGCAAAGAATAATTGGTATAATAAAGCTTCATCAGGACCTTTAGGTTGTTATTAAATGTCAGGCTCTGATAAATCTTCAGGTGCTCGACCTCTTTCCTGTATGTGTCTCATATCCTAAACAGGACAATATGCCTTTGAAACACGGCCGCGTAAGGGTCATTCTTCAAGCACCCTTTCCCACCTTTGGCATTTTTATGGGGTGGCCTTTTAAAATAAAATATGATAGGTCTTTGGGACAATAATGCCCTGATATGTAGTCACTGAGATAACAATGTTGGCTAACCAGAGGGGGGAAAGATGTCCTTGGCAGAAATATGAATGATTTTCTTCAAAGCAGAAATCATGACTCATCTGTCATCCAAAAGACAACATCGCATAGCAAGTCATAAAATGAGCTCTGAAACCTGATTCTCTGGATTGAAACCCCCCTCTGCCACTTACTTGCTGGGTGACCTGGGAATTTACTAAATCTCTTCTTTAGTTTTCTCATCTGTAAAGTAATGAATTGTTAGAGGCTTTTAGTATGTTAAGATAAGTAAATCAGTTATGATACCCAACATTTAGAAAACTGTGAGGGCTAGATAATTGTTAGCTCTTGATATTTTGTATTTCTTTGTCATGACTTTTAGAATTACTGTCATTTTGATCTTCAAAATGTGATAATAATAAAAACAATAACTGATAGTTCTATATCATTTAGTAGTGTATCATGAACTATATACTAAGGTTACTTTATTTGCTACTTATACCCATTTTGGTAGAAACAATTGTCATTTCCATTTTGTAATTGAGAAATCTGAGGTTCAGACAGATATTGTGGTTTGCCAAAGGTCACAAAAATAATTATTGTAGAAAGAATTTAAATTTATGTTGCCTGACTTTACATTCCTTCCTTTTTCTAATATGACTTAATTACATAATTGATAAACTTACAAACATTTACCCACCTAATTCTAAATTCTTGCCAATTATTAAAGGCTATTATGTATTAAGTATTCTTTTTTAAAAAATATATTTTATTGATTTTTTACAGAGAGGAAGAGAGAGGGATAGAGAGCTAGAAACATTGATGAGAGAGAAACATGGATCAGCTGCCTCCCGCACAACCCCCACTGGGGATGTGCCCACAACCAAGGTACATGCTCTTGACTGGACTCAAACCTGGGACCCTTCAGTCTGCAGGATGCTCTATCTACTTAGCCAAATCGGTTTTGGCAAGTATTCTTATATTATCTAATAATATCATATCAACTCAACAAACTTCATATTAATATCCTATACTTTTATAGAGAATAAATGTTATCTTATAGAAATGAAAAAATAATAATAATAAGTTATGGAGATAGTAAGTGCATGAACATTTTAGTTCATTCCTTAATTCATTTATTCATTCAACAAATGGCTATAAGACAGTATACCAGACATTGGTAAAATGTGGAAAAAGAAAAAAGAACCAAACCTCTTAGTTTCAAAAAGTCACAGTCCAGAGAAGAGACAAAAAATGAAATACATGGCTTTTAAAAATATGTTTAAAAATAAAGGTATATAATTTATACGGTAGAAAGCTCAATAGAATGCAAATTTAGTTCATTATGGTATTTGTAGTATGTGGAAACGTGCTTGAATGATCAGGGCTCAATGACTATTTCTTGAATTATAAAATATAACAAGAGTAAGAAAGGAAAAAACACTGAGTGCTTCTAGATGGCATAATGAGGCGTTAAATTGATATAGAGAAACTGGGCTTTCTTTGAAGATGTACCAGTGAAACTAACAGGGGATAAGGAAATGGCCAGATCAAGGGTGAAGAGATCGAGTCATCCATGTAGAGAGAAATCATCTTCAAAACCCCTATCAACGAGTCATAGCAATGGAAATACTGAAGGAGGGTCGTTGTGGTTGAAACATATTGAGGAGGAAGAGAGGTGCTGCCAAGGTGGAGCGGGGAGGGAGGGAGAGGGGTCAGAAGCTGGAGTATCTCAAAGGTCATGATAATAATATTCCGTTTTCATCCTAGTACAACAGAAAACCATTGAATGGTTTAAGCAGAACATCATCAGGTTTACACTTTTACAAAGACCGTTGTGATATTTACATAAAGAATAACTAGAGGGAGGCAACATTAGAATGGAAGGTGTTGTAGTAATCCAAGTGAAAGGATGGCTGTTTGGATTATGTGCCAGTAGAGATAGAAAGGTGGATAATGATACTAACAATAGCAGTATTTATTTGTATTATTTTAAAGTTATCTGAGGGCTTACTATGTGTGAGGCACTATTTTAAAAGCTCTATATAAATTGACTAATTTTTTTCACACAATCATATGGGAATTAAAACATTGCAAAATAAGCTTCTTACTCTTATTAGTAGAGGACCTTGAGTTCATACCCAGGCTATCTTATTTATGAGTCCATGATCACTGCAATCTACTTACACTGGATACATTAGAAATAATATTTGGAAATATCAAAAGAGTTAATGATAAATTAGATAACACACATATTAAGCAAAATTGAGGTCTCTGATTTGACTAGCTGGCTGGTATTAGTTGGATATATGTGTCTAAAGCCCAAGAGAAATTCCCGGACTTGCATTATTATTTGAGGGACTATATTTCTGTTTTAAAATAACATATGTAATTTGAGATACAGATCGGTCTACACAATGTGAGAGTTGGATGGGAAAGGCAAGATCTGATCTTTGAGGGATCCCCAAATGTTGAAACTGGGTAGAACCAGCCTAAAAAAATGTATGCTAAAGACTTAGCAGAAAAACCAGGAAAGCATTGCATCCCACCCTCAGGGAGTGTTTTGAGAAAGAGGGGATGGTCAACTGGATTGCATGCAGAGGATAGACCATACGGACGAGTATGAAAAATTTGTACTGGATTTAGCAACATGGAGGCATTGGTGTCATGGGGACACAAAGACTGATGAGTGTTTGGATGGTGAACAAGTAGAGAAAGACTATTAATGAGAGTAAGTGATAGGCATGGAAGAAAGAAGGTTAATACAATCTCTATGTATATTTTAATGTTATGCACGAGCACACCTACATGCTGGTGCAAGAAGGAAAATATGGAAGATACAAGAAAGAGTGGAGAGAACAAGTGGCGAACATTCCGATTCCGAAAGTATAATACAGAAACAAACAATAACAAAAGGTATAGACTTAAGGTTAGAAGCTACAGATAGACCCATTGCCACCTGCCACCAAGGACCAGCTTCTGGACTCTCTTTCTTGGCTGCACTCTAGGGGCCACGTACAAGATTGAGACTGAGCAGATTAACATAGAAAGGGATGTACCTTCAGTCTTGAAATCTCTTTGTCCTGGTCCTTTCTTCTGTTTACATTAAATAATAATGTGATTGCATAAACCGAGGAGCCTGGGCTTTTACAGTTTTGATCATGGCAACCTGTAAATTGGAAAAATAATTGATTCCCATGTTTGTTGGAAAAGAATAAATCAAGCAATAAAATATGACACCTGTCTATTTAGATATGAGCCCTTGAGACCTATGCTAGTAAAAGAAATCCCTTAATGGCTATAGAAATATATATTAAAAACATTCATGTGTTTAGGTTATAAAATTTAAAAACACATAACTGACAGTTTGAGAAGAAATACAGATAGTTTCAAAAAATTATATGTTCTAGGATATAAATATGAAGTGGTAGTTGTAAGTGAAAAGAAAACTATATGTATCTATAATTTGAAATCATTGAGAATAATGCCTGGTGACACATAGTGAACACAATAAGTATCAATTATCATTAATAGACAGACCTATACCACAGACTAGCATGCAGTCAACAATCAATAAATGAAAAAATAAAGTGACTCCTAAACTTAATCAGGAAGAATGAAGAGAATCTAAACAGATGAAGAAGAGGTAAGGGCCTCCCAAGCTGAGGGAGTAGCATGACAAGACAATAAAATATGACAGTGAGTGACACTTTTGGAAACCTGCAGTTGTTGTTTTGACTGAAGTATATAGCTTCTGACCATAAGAAAAAAAGTGCTGCTCAGTCACTGTTGCTGTGTTTGAACTTTGATTCATGAACCAAGAGGTCACCGGTTCAATTCCAGGTTGGGGCATATGCCCCGGTTGCAGGCTCGATCCCCAGTAGGGGGTGTGCAGGAGGCAGCTAATCAATGATGTTTCTCTCTCATTGATGTTTCTATCTCTCTATTACTCTCCTTTCTTCTCTCTCTAAAAATCAATAAAAATATATTTTAAAAAAATAAGAGAAGTGCACTGGGAGAATTAAAACATGACTCAAAATACCTTCGTGTTCAGGTCAACAATACCAGGATAATGTTGAGGGTGGATGAGAACACCATTGTCTCCTGATCCCCTCCATCTTTCCTATGAGACTGCACTATTCTGTTCCAAATATTGTACTAAGGGTTAGAGTGAATAAATTAGATTTGAAACCTACTCTCAATGAGTTAATAACAATGGCAACTAACCTTTTTTAATGTCATTTCTATTATACATGTACTATTTTAAGTGACCCCCTTGTATTAATCCAGTTAATCCTTAAAACAACTCTAGAAGCTACGTGGAATTTTCATCTCCCTCTTACACACAAAGAAACTGAGGCACAATGAGGTAAATATTACTCACCATTGTATTTCTAATGTCAGGCACACAGTTTCTTTTTTAAAATATATTTTATTGATTTTTTTTAGAGAAAGGGAGAGGGATAGAGAGTTGGAAACATCCATGAGAGAGAGACATGGACCAGCCATCTCCTGCACGCCCCCTACTGGGGATGTGTCCACAACCAGGATACATGCCCTTGACCGGAATCGAACCTGGGACCTTTCAGTCTGCAAACCGATGCTCTATTCACTGAGCCAAACCGGGTTCGGCACTAAGTTTCTTAATTAATATTTTGGATGAACGAATTAATAATGGACAGACAAATCATGCTAAAATCCAACTTTGCTAGGGCCAAGATAGCACATTCAGAATCAGGTCATGGTCTCACTCATCATTTTGTAAGACATTTATAGGACAATATTGCTCAAACTTTCTGAGGCATAATAATCTCCATAATTATAATTACTAAAAATTATAATTTTTAGATCTAGAGAGAAGTCCATTACTTTGCATTTTTAATAGGTATCCCAAGCATTTTGTTTTAAGTTGATACCTGTACAAATTTTGCAAAAAAAAAAAAAAAGGCTATTACTGCTCACTGTGATTTGATAATAATTGCAGCTAGATATAAAACTACTGGATAATGGTTATGGCTCAATCTTTCAAAGGAAGGAGAAGGGCAATGGTGACTTCAGTGACAATGTAAGGAAATCTTCAGCTGCAATGAAATCTGGCTATCCATCGGGATTGCAAGGTTTCTCAAAGTTGGTACTGTTGAAAGTTTGAACCTTGTACTTTGTTGTGTGACAGCTTGCTTTTGCATTTTTGATTGTGCATCAGGAACTCTGGACTCTACCCTCTAGGTGCCAGTAGATTAGTCCACTTCCCAAGATAATAAACATATCTTTGACATTGATTAATGTTGTCAAATTGCCTGTAGTTGGAATTCACTACCACAATGTAAGAGAGAATTTCCTCCAGTCCCTTACTTCTAAGCAGCCATTGGCCTTCTAATCTAGCATCGTGTAAGACATCTGATGTTTCCCGTTGAGTGTTCCCTCTATGAGAGACTATGGTTTGCTTGATGAGTACAGTGTACCTTCTTCTTAGCTTTCTTCAGGACTCATAATATATATCATCCTTCTCCCTCCACCCCCACACAGCTCCTTTAATTACATTGAATGAGACAGACTGTCAGGGTCAAGACACCTGCCCGAGACCCCAAATCACCGTTTCTTCTTTAGGTTCTTGAGGACTCAGGTCCTTTTACACAGTTTGCAGGGAATTGTAACTAACTGTGACAGCAGAATATGATCAGCTTCCCAGGAGACATACATTGTAAAAACGAAAAGAAAAATCAAAGAGGGGACATAGAAATAAAGAGTCAGATAAAAGTGCTTGAAAGGAATGAAATAAACCTGAAAAAGCTCAGCACATAATTGGCCAACAACTAGATTTTGAAATATACAGGAAATTTCCCAGTCTGAAAATTACTCTAGTTCTTTATCATCTATAAGAATAAGCAGGCAACATGTAACTACCAAAGGGGGTATTTCCTTCACTTTTCCTCCCCATTAACTTCTCTTAACTGTTCTCAGGATCTTTCAGGGTAAAATCTTAGCACACATTTTTGATGGAGGAACCATTACAACTACTATTGTGTAACACTATGCAATATCATATTACCATTAATATATGTAAAAATATTACCAAAACACAAAGAATAACTAAGTAAGCATTGTTATTCACTATGTACTTTTAGTGAATTAATTCCCAGTTCACTAGGCTAATCAGATCAGTGAATTAGTGTGTGCATCCAATAAAACAGTTGCACCAGCTACCCAAAGCACCTTCTTAATGGAAGCAGGAAAAATAGACAGGAAACAATACAAATTTATATTGGCATCGCCTTTAACTAATTCATTCACCTCAAAATCAATGATAATGGAACTTTATTGCCAATATAAATTATTTGGTATTAGCTGCCGTGACTAACGCGCTTTGTGGAAGAGAATAATGCCGCCTAATTAACGTTTAGTAGAAGAATCAGAAGGGGGTCAATACCTATTTTCAGAGAGAATGAAAAGATGGAGAATCAATCAAAGGAAAGGGAGGAAAAAGCCCAGCATCGCACCATCTGTTATCCCGGGCAAGAAAATATCTGAAACGTTGCTAACCGCCAAATCAGTTAAGTGATTTCAGAAGGTTGGGCAGGCACGGTTACTTCTGCCTTGAACTGTGTGCGGGGAGACAGATGCTCTTGGGGTAACTGTGTGGTAAATTGTAGCTCACCCCTGGATCTGGCCCATTCCACGTGGTTGCGCGGTGATTAAGGAGACCATCAGAGACCCAACCCCACGCGTCCTCTGTGAGGGAAGCGGGGATTTCGGGAGGCATAAAAAGCAGCAATGGCTGGGCAGCGAGCCTGCTTCCACCACCACCACCACCACCACCATCACTGTCTTCGCCTGTACAGTGGTTCAGGCTGCCAGAGGCTTTCCGGTTGCCCTGGCAACTGTTGAGCTCTGCTGCAAACTCCAAAGCGGCGAGCCTCTGAAGTTGGGTACCGAACACTGGAGCTCCACAAACGCGCAGGCCGCCGGGGAGGAGGGCGAGGAGGACGGCGCGACCCGTGCACTAGCTCTCTTCACTCCGAGGGCTCCTAGGACCTTTTCCAATCCGGGTTTTTGTTTACGTTGTTTTTTGTTTTGTTTTTTTAATATAAAACGAGATAGTTCGTGCCTGGCATTATTCATTAGGCTCATCTCCCGGTGCCCTGGGAGAGGAGAATGCAAATCGTCTCCCTCCTCCTAGAGACGGAGGAAAGGAGTTAAGGAAACGCGAGGACCCGGAAGGCACTGAGAGCGCCCCGCTCATCCATCCATCCATTCATTCATTCATTCATTCATTCATTCATTCATTCGGAATGTTAGGGACTCCCCGGAGCGGGGCAGGGTGCCAGGTGCCGGGGCTGCTTGGGGGGAAAGGAGACACCATCCCACGCTCCCCGTGAATGATAATGAACAACCATTAGCAGAGCCCCCGAGAGCCCGAGGAGAACCAATTAGGGGCTGCAATCTTCCCACGGGGCTCGGGAAACACATTAGGAATCCGGACGCGGGAGAGCAAGGAGGCAGCGGCGCCCCGGTGCACTGGCAAGAGGGGGTTCGGAGAGAGGGACACCCCTTTCCCTGGGGGGGGGGGGTGAGGAGTAGGAGAAGAATCTGCCTAGGCCCCTCCAAGGCTCCCCGAGGCTGCGAGGGAGTCCGGGTTTGTTTTTTGTTTTCAGAAAGACGGAGGAGCCCCTTTTTCCCCCAAAACTGGGCTCGATTTCTAGTAGGGGGAGCCCCGCCTCTCCGGCCCCCTGATTGGCCCCAACGATTCGCAGATAATTTATGCCGGGCGGCCTGAGGGTCCGATTGGCTCCCCGGCTCCATTCCGCCGGGAGTCGCATCCCACCTGGCGGGGAGGTGTAGCTCGCCGGCTCCCCGCACTTGGCCCGCGGCTGGGAGCTGCGTCCCCGGCTGCCCGCCGCCGCCGAGGCGGGAGGAAGAGCGTCCGGCCGGCGGGAGAGCAGCGGCGGCGGCAGGAAAGCGAGGCTGATGGGTTCTTGGGAAGCTCGCCTCTGCTCCCCTTCTCTCCGCCCGAGCCCGAGCCGAGGGGTGCGGCTGCTGTTCCTGCTGCTGACCCTGCATCTGGGGAGCTGGTGAGTGCGGGCGGGGACCCAGAGCTGGTCTCTCCTGCCTTCCCTCCTTCCCTCCCTCTTTTTCTTTCTTTCTTTCCCCCCAAAAACCATTCTAAGTCTTTTGCGTTTCCCCAGGTACCGGTGTCATAGGTTAAGGTCCTTTCCTCCTTCTCCTCCTCCTCCTCGGAGGTCTCCCCGTTTCCAGACAGGATGCCACGGACCTGTGTGTGGGGGGCACGGAGGTTCGTCCAGTTGTTTCCCCGATTGGAAACGTGGTTCCCAAAACTAGTCAAGACTCAGTCACTGGGAGTTGGTGGGGATGGAGGGGGGAGGAGGGAGGAGGAGAAACGGGTTTCCTGCTAAATGTAGCGAATGCATGACATTGAGGAACTTTCTAACAATCCCGCATTTTATAGAAAGGGTTGTTTTAGAAACCAAGGAGTTTCATAGCGTGGCGTGTAGGATGCTTTTCTGTATCCAAATGTTTGGGTGTTCCTTATCCCTCCCTCTTTTTTTTTTTTTTTTTTTTTTTTTTGCTATGAGGGGGGAAGGGGAGGGCTTTACATCAAAGTAAATTATAAATATGGCGAAAAGCTACCAAGTTCACGCGTTATATTTATGTGGGGAATAAAAATGCATATTTTATAAAGCCAGATTCCAGAGATTTTTATTTTAGCCGGCTGTCTGCATGGAAATAAAAATTGTATGATGATATAAATGATGTTCTGGCTCTGTGTATGTGTGTGTGTGAGAGTGGTGTGTTTGAAAAAGACAGAATATCAACCCCAAGTCTCCAATTTTATATGTCTGCTTGGGTTGTAATACCTTTCAATAAAACTTTTAAATCATTTCAAAAAAAAAATTTAAACTGCTGAGGTATTGCATCTAGCTCTAGGAGCAGTTGATGAACGAAGTTAAAATATATAGATTAGGACATAGATCCTGTAAAGATCTTGGACATACGGAGTAGTCCAGGTATGAGTATATTGTGTGACTTTGTCTTATATAAATCTACATTTAAAATTATATTATTGTATGGTGTGATCCTCAAGAGTAAAACACAATTGCTATGCAGATAAAAACATGCCTTTATAACTACTTCCATTATTGTCAAAATGAATTATTATGATGATTGATTTTAGCATATACCTACAGTGAATAGTTTTGTCAATACCAGCAGATGGAACAACTATATTCTCTCTCTGAAAATAGAGAGTGGATTGAATTATGCTAAGTAATATTAGACATGCCAGAAAATATTTGACATCAATGCTTTTCTTTTTAGTTTTAGTTTATTTATACTTTTTCTTTAGAAACGAAAATATTTTGCATGAACACTGATGTACTAGTTGATTAATTATCCCTTATATATAGGTTTTGTCATAATGGCTTATTGCTTTGAATATATTATGGGAAAATTACAGAAAAAGATTTTTATAAAATAGGTATCAGGGCTCTCATACATTTTTACAATATTACAAACGAATCTGTGTTTTCATAAATAAAAGCGGATTTAGCTAGGGGTTTTCTGAAATAACAACCTGTGTGCTCCTTTATCATCAGAAGTGCAAGTTTTCCTTACCACCTAATAGGCAAGTGCTTACTTAAGGGCATAAAGAGACAGTAATTTGGTGTTTAACAATATTTATGTGGTGACCATCATAAGTGGCCCCAGAATTCTCTTCCAGCTGCCCATAATGGAAAAAGTTGGGAGTTGTTAAAAAGTTGTGTGTTGCAGTGGACAGAGATGGGTTCTGGCAGTGTGGGACATGGTTTTATGTGTCAAGAATCTTTAACCTCTGCAGAGTTTCTTCATCTAGAAAGGGCAGTAGTAGATCATTTATGATTGCTTAAGTTTTCGCATGCAATATGACCAAGATTTTAACTGAAATATAAAATAACTCAATAGGTGTCTTTTTCTTCATACTTTTTAAGAAGGAAGTTCTAATAGGAAATTCCCTATGCTGTTCATACCATCTGTATTAGTGATTCAGATGGAGGTGTTAATGCTGTTCAACTCTAATAATGATTCATTTTATCCTAGTGCTATCCTAGATAATCTGGATTACTCTAGCCAGTGAACAAATATTCTAAAAATAAAACTATATTTTGTTGTTATAATGAACTCATGGGGTCTCAATTATGAGAGTTCATGTCTTCATTTTTTTTAAAGTAGTTATGGTGTGGTGAACTTTTCATCTTTATAATATTTAGTTCAAGATAATTGATGTCATCACATGTGAATCATTTACATTAAGTATTTCCTCCCTTTCTTTGTCTTTTGAGGAGCCTTTCAAAACTAATCATAGATGGTTTTGTGTGTAAGAATTTTGGTTTCTTATGCTGGTTTCTAAAATAAATCATCAAAGTCATTTATTTTGAGATTTACCAAATTAGGGTCTATTATTTCTTATATCCCAGCATAGACAAGAGCTTACTTCCTTGTTAGTTTCTCTTAAGAGCACAAAGGAGGGGCAGTATATTGATTTTTATATTCCTGAACTATGAAAACCTGTCTCATTGCTGTAACTGAAGCTACAGTTATGGTTCTTGTGTTTCATTCTCCATGAGACTAAATGGTATCTTGACAACTTGCTTAAAATTTCTTAAGCTTGATTTAACTTATTTTTAACCTTGGGAAAAAATCTATTTACAATCATATTTTTAAAAGAGTTGAGAAGTGTTTTGATATATCAGCTGTTTTAAAAAGCAATTTATTGTAAGCTTTGAACAAGAAGCTAAATTTGAGAGAGCGCAAGGAAAATAACAGGTTTTTCGTTTGTTAAAACAATTTTATGAATCAATTATATACAATGTAGCATTCAGTTTCCCAAATAAAATATTCAAATATGCTCGCTTTATAACATATATAATTTCAAAGTAATTTTAGTCATATAGTATATTGACTAAATACATGGAGATGGTTGTCAATGAATTTTTTCTTAGTCATCTAGATTATTTGCTTAATTTTCTGATACTAATGATAATCATTCAAACTTGAGAGCAAAAAAACTATGATATTTCATGATAATTCAATTTTCCAAAGACCAAGAAAAAGACTTTTAAAGCTAAAATTCAAATGCTATTATTAATAAATCACCTGTGTATAGAATCTTTTGGGTATGCCATTATTTTGTTTTATTTTATATATAAGACACACTTGACTAACTAATAAAAGAAACTGTTGGACCTTTCATTCAAACATTGAGAAGACTAATTTAATATTGTATACTTACATAAAGGTGGTTGAAACTTGTCTAAGAAAATAATATGTGAATGTGAAGTCCCAAAGGAGAGAAAAAATAGCAGGGTGGAAAACTGAAAAATTGATATTATCAAAATATGAAAAATCACTTCCATTTGGAAAAAAAGACAAAGTGGACATAAACTGAACGTACTGGCTTCAAGAGAGTAACTCAATATATGCATGGTACCAGTAAAGAACCCCAAACTTTCCAATCAGATATAAATTCTGGTTTCAGCTCCACCATTTCCCACCAGGGTGATTTCAGGCCAATCTTTGAGACAGAGAGTCCTCACTTGTGAAAAATAAAAAATGACATCTACTTTTGCAAATTATTCAAGATCAAGATAAAACATATGCGGAAAGAACATAACACTGAAAATGTTAACTGAAAAAAACATAATAGCAGATACTCTGTGGAGTCACATTGATTCTAGTATTACTTATCCTAGTTACAGTGGTTTAAGTGCAATAAAGTGAAATCCTTGGATTGTTGTGTGTTAATATCTTTTGGATTTAAAATAGATGATTCATTCTTTTAAAAGTATTTATTGGAAACTTGTATCATGCTAGGTTTACAGTGGTGAATGAAGTGAACATGAGTTTAGTTCATGTGTAAGAGAGAGACAGAAGGAGAAAGAGAGAGAGAGAGAGAGAGAGAGAGAGAGAGAGAGAGAGAAAGAACTTACGCTCACTGCAAAAACCTAGACTTAGGGCATCAAAAGAAAACAGTTTGGTAGTCAAAATAAGAAATATACCTTTTGAACTTAAAAGATAAACTGGAAATTCTGAGTTTTTAGGGATAGAGAATGGTGATGGAGTAGATCACAATCAAGGGGAAAGAATTAGAGAGCCATGAGATGTCTCTCAGCAAAACCAGAAGACTAGGGGGCAGATGTCTCTAAAAATCTGAAGACATATGCTAGCCTTGAAGGTTATACTTAGCAAAGTTAGCAATCAAATATGAAGGAAGAATAAAGCCTACATACTGTCATTCTTCCCATTTTACAGATGGGAACACAGGGGCACAACCTGTTTTAGAAATTCACTAAAGATCATCTTGCTAAGTTTTGCATCCAAGACTTAAATCCACGTATTCTATGCCCAGAGTATCCACTTTAAGCCAGCACAACTCTCAGATTACATATGTCATATAAGTCAAACAACAGCAAAAAAACAATGAACATAAACTGATGAACAAAAACAGATCCAGAGACAGAGAAACATCCATCAGACCATCAAAGCTCAGAGCGAAGGTAGGGAAGGGTGGGGGTAACAGGGAGAGATCAACCAACGAACTTGTATGCGTGCATATAAGCCTAACTAATGGACACAAACAACAGGGTTGAGGACATGAGTTGCGGGGGACAGGGAGTAATGGGGGAATGAGGACACATATGTAACACCTTAATCAATAAAGAAATTAAACACACACACACACACACACACACACACACACACACACACACATGACTGTGGATGAAGGAAACAAAAAGGAAGGGTTCGAAGGAGGAAAAGAAAGGAAATGGAGGCTAGTGCAATTGATAGAAGTATAGTAAGTATAAAAGTCTACTGTGTACCAATCATGTGATCTGACATATTATGTATAGTACTAAATTAATTATTTGGGTAAAACTAACAAATTGGAGTACAGTGGTACCTCGAGATACAAGCACCCTAACATGAGATTTTTGAGATACGAGCCAAGGAGCGAGCGATTTTTGCTTTGAAATACGAGTAATCAAGCGGATCATCTGGCTGCACACGACCCATCAGTTTACCACGACTCGATCGTCTCAGTTTCCCATGCCTCAAGATTACGAACAAATTAAACTTGTATCTCGAGGTACCACTGTACTTGCTCTATAAAAAAATCATAAGATAAAGGGTTAAAAGCAAAAAATTTGGAATTTAGATAAGTTTTTTTTTTTGAGGAATCTGATGGCTACTTATTTTTAAGGATGCTTTAAAATCAGAGTTAAACTTCTCATGTCTGTGTGAAATAGACACGCCATAACCAAGTGGTGAAAGCTGTGTGCAGGGATTTTTCTTTTAAATCAAATGCTCTGTAACAGAATCAAGGATGCCTTATCACTAGGCTCATTCAAGCAAAAGCTTGTTAGAATTCTTGTACTTTGTGGGAGGCAAATGACAATATGTGGTATTTTTCCACTTTTAAATATCTCAGAACCTAATTCTGTCGATGTGCAAATAGTTTTACCAACCGAAGCCCTGTGTTTCAGGAAGTACTCTTAGCTATTAATTCACTCAGTAAAATTTAAAAAAATTAGTTGTATTTTTTATTGTTGACAGTATTACAGATGTCCCCCATTTTCCCCTGTTCCCTTAGTACACCTCAGCATTCATTTAGCAACTACTATGTGCTGAGTTCTGAAACCTGAGAAACAATGGTAATCAGGACACAATCTTTGCCCTCATAGTGTTTGCACAAGGTATGTAGGACATATATGTGACGGTATATATGCTAGATACACAGGACAAGGCGGGCAGGGTCTCTACTCCCAGTGGACATAAACGCTAGACGTGTATGTTGAGACTTATTTATTAATATAAACAAGCAAAAACATAAAATGCTATAAATTTTAGTCAGATTTCTAGATGAGCTATAGTGGGGACACCAAGGAGGCTGAGAATTTCAACTCTGGGAAAAGGTTGACTAAGTCCCAGCTTTCAGTGGGATAATTTGGGTCAATGTTACAGAAGAATAGAGAGACAGGATGATAGCATTGCTATTATGAGGCCTAGGTATGGACTCAACATTCGGTAGTTTCTTTTGAAAACAATATACCTATACCTTCTAGGAGATCCTTTACTCTTGCCCTTTAACATATGACAATAGAATGGTAGGTAGCATCCTATTAAAGGCTATAAGTATTTCAATATTGGTGTGACCAGGGTGTGATTTGCTTCTTCAAGCCTGCTAGAATCAGGGGCTCTAGCCAAAGACTTAAATCTTTGGCCACGTTTTTAAAAGCATCACTTATGGTTGTACAATTTGTGAATTGCTTAAGTACAAGGACATCATTCACCTCTCAGTTCTCTTAGATGTATATAATTGTTAGAAAAAATATTTCAACACCTGCAGCAGAGTTTCTTGCATAAGGATTACCTGTTCCACAAAACAGCCACATTTGACACGAAGCTTTTTTTTCTGGATTACATTTGTGTTATTCAGACATGTGTTCTTTAAACCAATTTGTTGCTCTGTGCAGGTGGCTTATGAATGTGCATTTGTTTCTGCCATTTCCTTAGTTAGAATTTGTTTTGAAAAACCTTCAGACTGTCATAACTAGAATTAACTAGAGTGTTTTTGCTGTTTTTGTTCTACTCATTTGTATTCTCTCCATTTTGAAGTAAATAATCTGAAAGGATCCTTATGTCAGTGAAAATATTTTATCTCTAATTTTATGACCGCAAGATTTAGGGGGAAAGGTGTATCTCTCCACATTTAGAGGGTCTAATTCCCATTACTTTCTATCATTTAATTTCAATAAATTTTATCATGTAACAAATGACAATGTTATGCCTCCACTTTATGGCATTTTTAGCAGCCTTGTAGAATTTATCTGATGTGGAAGAGCATATAAAACAGAGAATGTGAATGTCATAAGGAGTTGTATTGTTTCTAAGTCCAATTTATGTTGTCAATTTCTATGGATATAAATTGGAATGGTGGGGAATGTGATGTTCATTTTTTTTTATTGTCTAAAGATTACATATGTCTCCTTTTCCCCAATTACCACCCCGAGCCATTCCTACCACAGGCAAACCTTCACTGCCCCAGTGTCTGTGTCCATTGGTTATGCGAATATGCATGCATATAAGTCCTTCAATCCACTTGTCATTTCTTTTAAGACCATAATGAAAATTAAGGCTACTTTATCATCCTCAACAAACAAAACAGAACAGAACAACACAAGAAAATGGTTCCAAAAGAACATTTATAATCTTTGGGATATTCAACCAACTACCTGAAGATTTTTCATTGGACTCACGGTTTTCAGTTTCTAAACATTTTTTAAAATACTTTTACTTATATTTAGAGAGAGTGGAAGAAAGAGGGAGAGAGAAATAAACATATGGTGGCTGCCTTCACATGCCCCTCACCCAGAGATCATCTGCAACCCAAATACTAGCATGTGCTCTAACCAGGAACCAAACCTGTAACCCCTTGGTGTAAGGGCTGACACTCAACCTAATGAGCCAGGACGCTAAACATTTTTATAGGACAGAGTAGGCCTGCCTACCAAAGTAAACAGAGAAAACAAAAATAATACTCCCCAAATTGGCAAAATATATTGTTTTATTATTAATATTTACTGTGATATTTAAGATCAGTCACCAACCTGCATGTGTATTTACATTTGCATATTCAAATTTTTATGTAAATGAAATCTAACTTGTTTTTGGCACATATTTAATATTAGAAATATCTTTTTTGACTGGTACACTAATCTAGAAATCAGTTGTACACACATTTTAATGACAAAGTGGCATTCCGTATGATAGAAGAATCATAACTTATTAAATTACTTCATAATAAATTCTATTTTATTTTATCACATCATTTTGTATACACACATACATATGTATATCTCTTTAATTTCAATTTTCATTAATATTTCCAAATTACATAATATTTTATTAATATTTCCGAATTACATAAAATAATTCAGTTTTCTCTTAGTGTTTGCAAAAATGCTAATTATCCATATTACCATCAATACATGAAGTAATGAATCTTTTAATGTTCTGCCAATGTGATGGTAAAATTGGTTACGTTTTTAACTAACTTATTTTTCCTAGGTAACAATAAATGTTAGCATGATTTTATCAATGTTTTGTATTTTTCCTCCTGTGAATAATGTAAACCAATTAAGTTGTAAATGTCTTTGTCTCAGTCTATCCTGTGTATCTAGTCTTTTTTTAAATTGTGTCATTTCATCCAAAGTTATTATTTTTCTATTTTTATATCTTTCTTTCTTTTTCTTTTTTTTTTTTATTTTGGTTACATGCTACCCAGAAAGGCCTCCTTACTGCCCCCCCAATCAATTTTTCCCTCAATCTCTTCCTTACTTTATTATACTTTGATTTTTCTTTTATAATCTATAATTTATTATATAAGTAGGACTCTAATTTATGTTCTTCTAAGTGGCTTAATAAGCATTTCAATACAACTTATTGAATGATTTATTTTTTTCATATCCAATTTGCCTAGTCACTTTTATCATATAGAAAATTTCAAATCATTTGGATCTGAATTTGAGTGCTAGATTATGTTCTCACTAATTTCCTTCTGTATATAATATGGTATGAATACAGTAACTGTTTTCCTTGTACTCTGGCAGAGCACATTTTTTATATGTTTTTATTGATTTCAGAGAGAGTAATGGAGAGGGAGAAAGAGATAGACACATCAGTGATGAGAGAGAATCATTGATAGCTGCCTCCTGCATGCCTCACACTGAGGGATTGAGCCCCAAACCAGGCATGTGTCCTGACCAGGAATGGAACTGTCACCTCCTGGTTCAGAGGTTGATGCTCAGCCACTGGGCCACACACCGGCTGATTTCATCTAACAAAACTTTCTTTCAATAAATTATTCTAACTTCTCATCTTGATTCTTCTAGTGAAATATACTGAATTTAACCTAATATTGTATATGAACTATGGGATTCTGATTAAAATGTCATTAAATTTATAAACTAATTTGGAAATAATATATTAACAATATTGTTTCATAGCAAAAACATTTCTTTTAGCTTTATTTTTTTCTGTTATTTTCTTCAATTCACTTTTCAATTACTTTATATTGACTTAAACTTTCTCTGTTATATATTGTTAAATTATTTTTATTCGGAAATAAATCAATTTTTGTTTATGATGCATTAGTAATAGTATTAGAAAGCTACTGTGTTTTGTAAATCTAATTTTATATTAGGTAAGTTACAATAATTTAATTATTTTATTAAGGCTAATAATTAATAGTTTTAAGCTGTTTTTTTTTTCATTCACTGTAATTTTACCTGCAAATAGCAAGATTAGCTTAGATATTCTTTCCATTTATTCATTTATTCAGTAAGTATTTTCTTATTGAACACCTGCTATTTGTCAGAGAGTAGACTAAGTACTAATGATATGACATTGAATGGCTTAAAGGAGATTAGTGCCATAATAAATGAAGTAGTCAATTAAGATGTTATGTGAAATATTAAAAAAAAAAGCCCAGCCAGTGTGGGTCAGTGGTA